>SRMA01024051.1:0-18449 GCA_007224835.1 Danionella cerebrum
GGAGTCCCTTTATATGGCAAATTGTGGAACGCCATTGGCTAGCGGTATTTAATTGAATAGTCAGCGCCAAGCGAAATTCATCATACCACATTGAGAACTATGGATCAAACTAAACCTCTATAGTAAAGCGCATGATGTCAGATTATTTTATTCTCTTTCTGAGATGCCTTTTAACACAATAAAACTGCTCAAAATGATGCGCTGGCATCACATGATCTGTATTTTGACATGGCACTTTTTAACGGAATATTTGCTCTTTTTCCGGTTCTTGAGAACTGTGTATCAATCTACACTTCGGAAGTGTAGCGCATGATTTCAGATTATTTTATTCTCTTTCTGAGATGCCTATTAACACAATCAAACTGCTCAAAATGATGCGCTGGCATCACATGATCTGTATTTGGACATGGCACTTTTTGACGGAATATTTGCTCTGTTTCCGGTGCTTGAGAACTAAGGATCAATGTACGCTTCAGAAGTGGAGCGCATGATTTCAGATGATTTTATTCTCTTTCTGAGATGCCTTTTAACACAATAAACTGCTCAAAATGATGCGCTGGCATCACATGATCTGTATTTTGACATGGCACTTTTTGACGGAATATTTGCTCTTTTTTTCCGGTTCTTGAGAACTATGGATCAATCTACACTTCGGAAGTGTAGCGCATGATTTCAGATTATTTTATTCTCTTTCTGAGATGCCTTTTAACACAATAAAACTGCTCAAAATGATGCGCTGGCATCACATGATCTGTATTTTGACATGGCACTTTTTGTCGGATTATTTGCTCTTTTTCCGGTTCTTGAGAACTATGGATCAATCTACACTTCGGAAGTGTAGCGCATGATTTCAGATTATTTTATTCTCTTTCTGAGATGCCTTTTGACTAAATAAAACTGCTCAAAATGATGCGCTGGCATCACATGATCTGTATTTTGACATGGCACTTTTTATTGGAATATTTGCTCTTTTTCCGGTTCTTGAGAACTATGGATCAATCTACACTTCGGAAGTGTAGCGCATGATTTCAGATTATTTTATTCTCTTTCAGAGAAGCCTTTTAACACAATAAAACTGCTCAAAATGATGCGCTGGCATCACATGATCTGTATTTGGACATGGCACTTTTTGACGGAATATTTTCTCTGTTTCCGGTGCTTGAGAACTAAGGATCAATGTACACTTCAGAAGTGCAGCGCATGATTTCAGATGATTTTATTCTCTTTCTGAGATGCCTTTTAACATAATAAAACTGCTCAAAATGATGCTCTGGCACCGCATGATCTGTATTTTGACATGGCACTTTTTGACGGAATATTTGCTCTTTTTCCGGTTCTTGAGAACTATGGATCAATCTACACTTCGGAAGTGTAGCGCATGATTTCAGATTATTTTATTCTCTTTCCGAGATGCCTTTTAACACAATAAAACTGCTCAAAATGATGCGCTGGCATCACATGATCTGTATTTTGACATAGCACTGTTTGACGGAATATTTGCTCTTTTTCCGGTTCTTGAGAACTATGGATCAATCTACACTTCGGAAGTGTAGCGCATGATTTCAGATTATTTTATTCTCTTTCTGAGATGCCTTTTAACACAAAAAAACTGCTCAAAATAATGCGCTGGCATCACATGATCTGTATTTTGACATGGCACTTTTTGACGGAATATTTGCTCTTTTTCCGGTTCTTGAGAACTATGGATCAATCTACACTTCGGAAGTGTAGCGCATGATTTCAGGTGATTTTATTCTCTTTCTGAGATGCCTTTTAACACAATAAAACTGCTCAAAATGATGCGCTGGCATCACATGATCTGTATTTTGACATGGCGCTTTTTGACGGAATATTTGCTCTTTTTCCGGTTCTTGAGAACTATGGATCAATCTACACTTGGTAAGTGTAGCGCATGATTTCAGATGATTTTATTCTCTTTCTGAGATGCCTTTTAACACAATATAAACTGCTCAAAATGATGCGCTGGCATCACATGATCTGTATTTTGACATGGCACTTTTTGACGGAATATTTGCTCTTTTTCCGGTTCTTGAGAACTATGGATCAATCTACACTTCGGAAGTGTAGCGCATGATTTTAGATTACTTTATTCTCTTTCTGAGATGCCTTTTAACACAATAAAACTGCCCAAAATGATGCGCTGGCATCACATGATCTGTATTTTGACATTGCACTTTTTGACGGAATATTTGCTCGGTTTCCAGGTTCTTGAGAACTATGGATTAAACTAAACATCTATTGTGCAGCGCATGATTTCAGATGATTTTATTCTCTCTCTAAGATACCTTTTAACACAATAAAACTGCTCAAAATGATGCGCTGGCATCACATGATCTGTATTTTGACATGGCACTTTTTGACGGAATATTTGCTCTCTTTCCGGTTCTTGAGAACTATGGATCAATCTACACTTCGGAAGTGAAGCGCATGATTTCAGATTATTTTATTCTCTTTCTGAGATGCCTTTTAACACAATAAAACTGCTCAAAATGATCGCTGGCATCACATGATCTGTATTTTGACATGGCACTTTTTGACGGAATATTTGCTCTTGTTTCGGTTCTTGAGAACTATGGATCAATCTACACTTCGGAAGTGTAGCGCACGATTTCAGATTATTTTATTCTCTTTCTGAGATGCCTTTTAACACAATAAAACTGCTCAAAATGATGCGCTGGCGTCACATGATCTGTATTTGGACATGGCACTTTTTAACGGAATATTTGCTCTTTTTCCGGTTCTTGAGAACTATGGATCAAACTAAACATCTATTGTGCAGCACATGATTTCAGATGATTTTTTTGTCTCTCTAAGATGCCTTTTAACACAATAAAACTGCTCAAAATGATGCGCTGGCATCACATGATCTGTATTTGGACATGGCACTTTTTGACGGAATATTTGCTCTGTTTCCGGTGCTTGAGATCTAAGGATCAATGTACACTTCAGAAGTGGAGCGCATGAGTTCAGATGATTTTATTCTCTTTGAGATGCCTTTTGACAAAATAAAACTGCTCAAAATGATGCGCTGGCATCACATGATCTGTGTTTGGACATGGCACTTTTTGACGGAATATTTGCTCTTTTTCCGGTTCTTGAGACGTATGGATCAATCTACACTTCGGAAGTGTAGCGCATGATTTCAGATTATTTTATTCACTCTCTGAAATGCCTTTTGACACAATAAAACTGGTCAAAATGATGCGCTGGCATCACATGATCTGTATTTGGACTTGGCACTTTGCCACGGAATATTTGCTCGTTTTCCCGGTTCTTGAGAACTATGGATAAACTAAACATCTATAGTGTAGCGCATGATTTCAGATGTGTTCATTCTTTTTCTGAGATGCCTTTTAACACAATAAAACTGCTCAAAATGATGCGCTGGCATCACATGATCTGTATTTTGACATGGCACTTTTGAACGGAATATTTGCTCTTTTTCCGGTTCTTGAGAACTATGGATCAATCTACACTTCGGAAGTGTAGCGCATGATTTCAGATGATTTTATTCTCTCTCTAAGATGCCTTTTAACACAATAAAACTGCTCAAAATGATGCGCTGGCATCACATGATCTGTATTTTGACATGGCACTTTTTGACGGAATATTTGCTCTTTTTCCAGTTCTTGAAAACTATGGATCAATCTACACTTCGGAAGTGTAGCGCATGATTTCAGATGATTTTATTCTCTCTCTAAGATGCCTTTTGACACAATAAATCTGCTCAAAATGATGCGCTGGCATCACATGATCTGTATTTGGACATGACATTTTTTGACGGAATAATTACTCTTTTTCCGGTTCTTGATGTGGCCGCGCCAGGCCAGCGCCGAACCAGCCCGGGGGCACAGATTTGTTGGTCTCCTGGTATCAGGAGGGAGGAGTGTCAAATATATATATTTTTGACAAAGGAGAGTCCAGAATTTTAGCAAGTGGATTTAAACAATTTGACCAATAAACCAAAAGGGCACGCAGACACGTGAAGCCGGGTAAAAGTAAGGGCAAGAGGCGGGGGTCAGAATTAGACAATTTTTATTAAATGTGAAAATACTAATTAAAAATGTACGTGCTAGGCTATTTAAAAGAGAGACTGAATGAGCTCTCGCTCTCGGGACTGGTAGCGGGTGGAGCAGCCGGTAGCAGGGCCTTACTAGACGCCAACGCCCACACTCACACAGCAATCCTCCCCCGGACGGGAAAACAGCACAAGACACCAAACCCCAAAATCACTCGTGGTCACAGCACTCGCCACCCTAAGATTGGCTCCACTGACCCGCTGCTCCACGCGACACCAGCACCCTGTAAAAAAGGCACAACTCACACACACACACACACACGCGCACACAATTGCTTAAAAACAAATAATCCAGCACATAAGAGTTCACTATTATTGTATAAAAACGGAATATCCAGGTGGGCAGGGAAGAGAAACCTTAGTCCACAGTTAGAAAGCACGTTGGAGAGGTTAGTCCTGAGTTGCAGAACCACAGCTTGTAGAGCGGGTATAAGTTGTTTGTGTTGTCCACTCAGGCAGCGCCACAGCCGCAGCAGCGCTGGCAACCACGGGGAAGCCTCAAATCAGTGACGCAATAGGGAATCCCACCCGTGCTTCCGGGTCAGCAAAGCAGCAGTGTCTATAACTAATTAGGGCAGACTTTTCAGGCGAGGTTTGTTGGCGGAGGCTCATCTGAGCTCCGAGCAGAGGCTCTTTTGCACGCCAGTGAATGATTGATCGCTACGCCTGAAGCAGAGATTACAGGTGTGTTTACAGCCGAGACGCCGATCAGTACACGCAGCCACCGAGCAGAAAGCAATACTGTGGCGATCTAGCAATGATACGGTCGGGAAACAATCCTGGCACACGAAGCCGGCACCCATGGGAACACACGGAGGGATCGAAAATAGGAGTCCCTTTATATGGCAAATTGTGGAACGCCATTGGCTAGCGGTATTTAATTGAATAATCAGCGCCAAGCGAAATTCATCATACCACATTGAGAACTATGGATCTAACTAAACCTCTATAGTAAAGCGCATGATTTCAGATTATTTTATTCTCTTTCTGAGATGCCTTTTAACACAATAAAACTGCTCAAAATGATGCGCTGGCATCATGATCTGTATTTTGACATGGCACTTTTTAACGGAATATTTGCTCTTTTTCCGGTTCTTGAGAACTATGGATCAATCTACACTTCGGAAGTGTAGCGCATGATTTTCAGATTATTTTATTCTCTTTCTGAGATGCCTTTTAACACAATAAAACTGCTCAAAATGATCTGCTGGCATCACATGATCTGTATTTTGACATGGCACTTTTTGACGGAATATTTGCCCTTTTTCCGGTTCTTGGGAACTATGGATCAATCTACACTTCGGAAGTGTAGCGCATGATTTCAGATTTTTTTATTCTCTTTCTGAGATGCCTTTTAACACAATAAAACTGCTCAAAATGATGCGCTGGCATCACATGATCTGTATTTTGACATTGCACTTTTTGACGGAATATTTGCTCGGTTTCCAGGTTCTTGAGAACTATGGATCAAACTAAACATCTATTGTGCAGCGCATGATTTCAGATGATTTTATTCTCTCTCTAAGATGCCTTTTAACACAATAAAACTGCTCAAAATGATGCGCTGGCATCACATGATCTGTATGTTGACATGGCACTTTTTGACTGAATATTTGCTCTTTTTCCGGTTCTTGAGAACTATGGATCAATCTACACTTCGGAAGTGTGGCGCATGATTTCAGATTATTTTATTCACTTTCTGAAATGCCTTTTGACACAATAAAACTGGTCAAAATGATGCGCTGGCATCACGTGATCTGTATTTGGACATGGCACTTTTTAACGGAATATTTGCTCTTTTTCCGGTTCTTGAGAACTATGGATAAACTAAACTTCTATAGTGTAGCGCATGATTTCAGATGTGTTTATTCTTTTTCTGAGATGCCTTTTAACACAATAAAATTGCTCAAAATTATGCGCTGGCATCACATGATCTGTATTTTGACATGGCACTTTTTGACGGAATATTTGCTCTTTTTCCGGTTCTTGAGAACTATGGATCAATCTACACTTCGGAAGTGTAGCGCATGATTTCAGATGATTTTATTCTCTCTCTAAGATGCCTTTTAACACAATAAAACTGCTCAAAATGATGCGCTGGCATCACATGATCTGTATTTTGACATGGCACTTTTTGCCGGAATATTTGCTCTTTTTCCGGTTCTTGAGAACTATGGATCAATCTACACTTCGGAAGTGTAGCGCATGATTTCAGATTATTTTATTTTCTTTCTGAGATGCCTTTTAACACAATAAAACTGCTCAAAATGATGCGCTGGCATCACATGATCTGTATTTTGACATGGCGCTTTTTAACGGCATATTTGCTCTTTTTCCGGTTCTTGAGAACTATGGATCAATCTACACTTCGGAAGTGTAGCGCATGATTTCAGATTATTTTATTCTCTTTCTGATATACCTTTTAACACAATAAAACTGCTCAAAATGATGCGCTGGCATCACATGATCTGTATTTTGACATGGCACTTTTTAACGGAATATTTGCTCTTTTTCCGGTGCTTGAGAACTATGGATCAATCTACACTTCGGAAGTGTAGAGCATGATTTCAGATTATTTTATTCTCTTTCTGAGATGCCTTTTAACACAATAAAACTGCTCAAAATGATGCGCTGGCATCACATGATCTGTATTTTGACATGGCACTTTTTGACGGAATATTTGCTCTGTTTCCGGTGCTTGAGAACTAAGGATCAATGTACACTTCAGAAGTGGAGCGCATGATTTCAGATGATTTTATTCTCTTTCTGAGATGCCTTTTAACACAATAAAACTGCTCAAAATGATGCGCTGGCATCACATGATCTCTATTTTGACATGGCACTTTTTGACGGTATATTTGCTCTTTTTCCGGTTCTTGAGAACTATGGATCAATCTACACTTCGGAAGTGTAGCGCATGTTTCCAGATTATTTTATTCTCTTTCTGAGATGCCTTTTAACACAATTAAACTGCTCAAAATGATGCGCTGGCATCACATGATCTGTATTTTGACATGGCACTTTTTGACGGAATTTTTGCTCTTTTTCCGGTTCTTGAGAACTATGGATCAATCTACACTTCGGAATTGTAGCGCATGATTTCAGATTATTTTATTCTCTTTCTGAGATGCCTTTTAACACAATAAAACTGCTCAAAATGATGCGCTGGCATCCCATGATCTGTATTTTGACATGGCACTTTTTAACGGAATATTTGCTCTTTTTCCGTTTCTTGAGAACTATGGATCAATCTACACTTCGGAAGTGTAGCGCATGATTTCAGGTTATTTTATTCTCTTTCTGAGATGCCTTTTAACACAATAAAACTGCTCAAAATGATGCGATGGCATCACATGATCTGTATTTTGACATGGCACTTTTTGACGGAATATTTGCTCGTTTTCCCGGTGCTTGAGAACTATGGATCCAACTAAACTTCTATCGTGTAGCATGATTTCAGATGATTTTATTCTCTTTCTGAGATGCCTTTTAACACAATATAAACTGCTCAAAATGATGCGCTGGCATCACATGATCTGTATTTTGACATGGCACTTTTTGACGGCATATTTGCGCTCTTTCCGGTTCTTGAGAACTATGGATCAATCTACACTTCGGAAGTGTAGCGCATGATTTCAGAATAATTTATTCTCTTTCTGAGATGCCTTTTAACACAATAAAACTGCTCAAAATGATGCGCTGGCATCACATGATCTGTATTTTGACACGGCCTTTTTTGACGGAATATTTGCTCTTTCCGGTTCTTGAGAACTATGGATCAATCTACACTTCGGAAGTGTAGCGCATGATTTCAGATTATTTTATTCTCTTTCTGAGATGCATTTTAACACAATAAAACTACTCAAAATGATGCGCTGGCATCACATGATCTGTATTTTGACATGGCACTTTTAGCGGAATATTTGCTCTTTTTCCGGTTCTTGAGAACTATGGATCAATCTACACTTCGGAAGTGTAGCGCATGATTTCAGATGATTTTATTCTCTCTCTAAGATGCCTTTTAACACACTAAATCTGCTCAAAATGATGCGCTGGCATCACATGATCTGTATTTTGACATAGCACTTTTTGACGGAATATTTGCTCTTTTTCCGGTTCTTGAGAACTATGGATCAATCTACACTTCGGAAGTGTAGCGCATGATTTCAGATTATTTTATTCTCTTTTTGAGATGCCTTTTAACACAATAAAACTGCTCAAAATGATGCGCTGGCATCACATGATCTGTATTTTGACATGGCACTTGGTAACGGAATATTTGCTCTTTTTCCGGTTCTTGAGAACTATGGATCAATCTACACTTCGGAAGTGTAGCCCTTGATTTCAGATGATTTTATTCTCTTTCTGAGATGCCTTTTAACACAATAAAACTGCTCAAAATGATGCGCTGGCATCACATGATCTGTATTTTGACATGGCACTTTTTGACGGAACATTTCCTCTTTTTCCGGTTCTTGAGAACTATGGATCAAACTAAACATCTATAGTGTAGCGCATGATTTCAGATGATTTTATTCTCTCTCTATGATGCCTTTTTGACACAATAAAACTGCTCAAAATGATGCGCTGGCATCACATGATCTGTATTTGGACATGGCACTTTTTGACGGAATAATTACTCTTTTTCCGGTTCTTGATGTGGCCGCGCCAGGCCAGCGCCGAACCAGCCCGGGGGCACAGATTTGTTGGTCTCCTGGTATCAGGAGGGAGGAGTGTCAAATATATATATTTTTGACAAAGGAGAGTCCAGAATTTTAGCAAGTGGATTTAAACAATTTGACCAATAAACCAAAAGGGCACGCAGACACGTGAAGCCGGGTAAAAGTAAGGGCAAGAGGCGGGGGTCAGAATTAGACAATTTTTATTAAATGTGAAAATACTAATTAAAAATGTACGTGCTAGGCTATTTAAAAGAGAGACTGAATGAGCTCTCGCTCTCGGGACTGGTAGCGGGTGGAGCAGCCGGCAGCAGGGCCTTACTAGACGCCAACGCCCACACTCACACAGCAATCCTCCCCCGGACGGGAAAACAGCACAAGACACCAAACCCCAAAATCACTCGTGGTCACAGCACTCGCCACCCTAAGATTGGCTCCACTGACCCGCTGCTCCACGCGACACCAGCACCCTGTAAAAAAAGGCACAACTCACACACACACACACACACACACACACACACACACACACACACGCGCGCGCACAATTGCTTAAAAACAAATAATCCAGCACATAAGATTTCACTATAATTGTATAAAAACGGAATATCCAGGTGGGCAGGGAAGAGAAACCTTAGTCCACAGTTAGAAAGCACGTTGGAGAGGTTAGTCCTGAGTTGCAGAACCACAGCTTGTAGAGCGGGTATAAGTTGTTTGTGTTCTCCACTCAGGCAGCGCCACAGCCGCAGCAGCGCTGGCAACCACGGGGAAGCCTCAAATCAGTGACGCAATAGGGGAATCCCACCCGTGCTTCCGGGTCAGCAAAGCAGCAGTGTCTATAACTAATTAGGGCAGACTTTTCAGGCGAGGTTTGTTGGCGGAGGCTCCTCTGAGCTCCGAGCAGAGGCTCTTTTGCACGCCAGTGAATGATTGATCGCTACGCCTGAAGCAGAGATTACAGGTGTGTTTACAGCCGAGACGCCCATCAGCACACGCAGCCACCGCGCAGAAAGCAATACTGTTGCGATCTAGCAATGATACGGTCGGGAAACAATCCTGGCACACGGAGCCGGCACCCATGGGAACACACGGAGGGATCGAAAATAGGAGTCCCTTTATATGGCAAATTGTGGAACGCCATTGGCGAGCGGTATTTAATTGAATAATCAGCGCCAAGCGAAATTCATCATACCACATTGAGAACTATGGATCAAACTAAACCTCTATAGTAAAGCCCATGATTTCAGATTATTTTATTCTCTTTCTGAGATGCCTTTTAACACAATAAAACTGCTCAAAATGATGCGCTGCATCACATGATCTGTATTTTGACATGGCACTTTTTGACGGAATATTTGCTCTTTTTCTGGTTCTTGAGAACTATGGATCAAACTTAACATCTAAAGTGTAGCGCATGATTTCAGATTATTTTATTCTCTTTCTGAGATGCCCTTTAACACAATAAAACTGCTCAAAATGATGCGCTGGCATCACATGATCTGTATTTTGACATGGCACTTTTTGACGGAATATTTGCTCTTTTCCCCGTTCTTGAGAACTATGGATCAATCTACACTTCGGAAGTGTAGCGCATGATTTCAGATTATTTTATTCTCTTTCTGAGCTGCCTTTTAACACAATAAAATTGCTCAAAATGATGCGCTGGCATCACATGATCTGTATTTTGACATGGCACTTTTAACGGAATATTTGCCCTTTTTCCGGTTCTTGAGAACTATGGATCAATCTACACTTCGGAAGTGTAGCGCATGATTTCAGATTATTTTATTCACTTTCTGAAATGCCTTTTGACACAATAAAACTGGTCAAAATGATGCGCTGGCATCACATGATCTGTATTTTGACATGGCACTTTTTAACGGAATATTTGCTCTTTTTCCGGTTCTTGAGAACTATGGATCAATCTACACTTCCGGAGTGTAGCGCATGATTTCAGATTATTTTATTCTCTTTCTGAGATGCCTTTTAACACAATAAACTGCTCAAAATGATTCGCTGGCATCACATGATCTGTATTTTGACATGGCACTTTTTGACGGAATATTTGCTCTTCCGGTTCTTGAGAACTATGGATCAATCTACACTTCGGAAGTGTAGCGCATGATTTCAGATTATTTTATTCTCTTTCTGAGATGCTTTTTAACACAATAAAACTGCTCAAAATGATGCGATGGCATCACATGATCTGTATTTTGACACGGCACTTTTTGACGGAATATTTGCTCTTTTTCCGGTTCTTGAGAACTATGGATCAATCTACACCGGAAGTGTAGCGCATGATTTCAGATTATTTTATTCTCTTTCTGAGATGCCTTTTAACACAATAAAACTGCTCAAAATGATGCGCTGATATCACATGATCTGTATTTTGACATGGCACTTTTTAACGGAATATTTGCTCTTTTTCCGGTTCTTGAGAACTATGGATCAATCTACACTTCGGAAGTGTAGCGCATGATTTCAGATTATTTTATTTCTTTCTGAGATGCCTTTTAACACAATAAAACTGCTCAAAATGATGCGCTGGCATCACATGATCTGTATTTTGACATGGCACTTTTTGACGGAATATTTGCTCTGTTTCCTGTTCTTGAGAACTATGGATCAATCTACACTTCGGAAGTGTAGCGCATGATTTCAGATTATTTTATTCTCTTTCTGAGATGGCTCTTAACACAATAAAACTGCTCAAAATGATGCGCTGGCATCACATGATCTGTATTTTGACATGGCACTTTTTGACGGAATATTTGCTCTTTTTCCGGGTTCTTGAGAACTATGGATCAATCTACACTTCGGAAGTGTAGCGCATGATTTCAGATTATTTTATTCTCTTTCTGAGATGCCTTTTTAACACAATAAAACTGCTCAAAATGATGCGCTGGCATCACATGATCTGTATTTTGACATGGCACTTTTGACGGAATATTTGCTCTTTTTCCGGTTCTTGAGAACTATGGATCAATCTACACTTCAGAACTGGAGCGCATGATTTCAGATTATTTTATTCTCTTTCTGAGATGCCTTTTAACACAATAAACTTGCTCAAAATGATGCGCTGGCATCACATGATCTGTATTTTGACATGGCACTTTTTGACGGAATATTTGCTCTTTTCTTGAGAACTATGGATCAATCTACACTTCGGAAGTGTAGCGATGATTTCAGATTATTTTATTTTCTTTCTGAGATGCCTTTTAACACAATAAAACTGCTCAAAATGATGCGCTGGCATCACATGATCTGTATTGGGACATGGCACTTTTTGACGGAATAATTACTCTTTTTCCGGTTCTTGATGTGGCCGCGCCAGGCCAGCGCCGAACCAGCCCGGGGGCACAGATTTGTTGGCCTCCTGGTATCAGGAGGGAGGAGTGTCAAATATATATATTTTTGACAAAGGAGAGTCCAGAATTTTAGCAAGTGTATTTAAACAATTTGACCAATAAACCAAAAGGGCAAGCAGACACGTGAAGCCGGGTAAAAGTAAGGGCAAGAGGCGGGGGTCAGAATTAGACAATTTTTATTAAATGTGAAAATACTAATTAAAAATGTACGTGCTAGGCTATTTAAAAGAGGGGCTGAATGAGCTCTCGCTCTCGGGACTGGTAGCGGGTGGAGCAGCCGGCAGCAGGGCCTTACTAGACGCCAACGCCCACACTCACACAGCAATCCTCCCCCGGACGGGAAAACAGCACAAGACACCAAACCCCAAAATCACTCGTGGTCACAGCACTCGCCACCCTAAGCTTGGCTCCACTGACCCGCTGCTCCACGCGACACCAGCACCCTGTAAAAAAAGGCACAACTCACACACACACACACGCGCGCACACAATTGCTTAAAAACAAATAATCCAGCACATTAGAGTTCACTATAATTGTATAAAAACGGAATATCCAGGTGGGCAGGGAAGAGAAACCTTAGTCCACAGTTAGAAAGCACGCTGGAGAGGTTAGTCCTGAGTTGCAAAACCACAGCTTGTAGAGCGGGTATAAGTTGTTTGTGTTCTCCACTCAGGCAGCGCCACGGCCGCAGCAGCGCTGGCAACCACGGGGAAGCCTCAAATCAGTGACGCAATAGGGGAATCCCACCCGTGCTTCCGGGTCAGCAAAGCAGCAGTGTCTACAACTAATTAGGGCAGACTTTTCAGGCGAGGTTTGTTGGCGGAGGCTCCTCTGAGCTCCGAGCAGAGGCTCTTTTGCACGCCAGTGAATGATTGATCGCTACGCCTGAAGCAGAGATTACAGGTGTGTTTACAGCAGAGACGCCGATCAGCACACGCAGCCACCGCGCAGAAAGCAATACTGTTGCGATCTAGCAATGATACGGTCGGGAAACGATCCTGGCACACGAAGCCGGCACCCATGGGAACATACGGAAGGATCGAAAATAGGAGTCCCTTTATATGGCAAATTGTGGAACGCCATTGGCTAGCGGTATTTAATTGAATAATCAGCGCCAAGCGAAATTCATCATACCACATTGAGAACTATGGATCAAACTAAACCTCTATAGTAAAGCGCATGATTTCAGATTATTTTATTCTCTTTCTGAGATGCCTTTTAACACAATAAAACTGCTCAAAATGATGCTCTGGCATCACATGATCTGTATTTTGACATGGCACTTTTTGACGGAATATTTGCTCTTTTTCCGGTTCTTGAGAACTATGGATCAAACTTAACTTCTAAAGTGTAGCGCATGATTTCAGATGATTTTATTCTCTTTCTGAGATGCCTTTTTGACACAATAAAACTGCTCAAAATGATGCGCTGGCATCACATGATCTGTATTTTGACATGGCACTTTTTGACGGAATATTTGCTCGTTTTCCCGGTGCTTGAGAACTATGGATCAAACTACACTTCTATAGTGTAGCATGATTTTAGATGATTTTATTCTCTTTCTGAGATGCCTTTTAACACAATAAAACTGCTCAAAATGATGCGCTGGCATCACATGATCTGTATTTTGACGTGACACTTTTTAACGGAATATTTGCTCTTTTTCCGGTTCTTGAGAACTATGGATCAATCTACACTTCGCAAGTGTAGCGCATGATTTCAGATTGTTTTATTCTCTTTCTGAGATGCCTTTTAACACAATAAAACTGCTCGAAATGATGCGCTGGCATCACATGATCTGTATTTTGACATGGCACTTTTTGACGGAATATTTGCTCTTTTTTCGGTTCTTGAGAACTATGGATCAATCTACACTTCGGAGGTGTAGCGCATGATTTCAGATTATTTTATTCTCTTTCTGAGATGCCTTTTAACACAATAAAACTGCTCAAATTGATGTGCTGGCATCACATGATCTGTATTTTGACATGGCACTTTTTGACGGAATATTTGCTCTTTCGCCGGTTCTTGAGAACTATGGATCAATCTACACTTCGGAAGTGTAGCGCATGATTTCAGATTATTTTATTCTCTTTCTGAGATGCCTTTTAACACAATAAAACTGCTCAAAAATGATGCGCTGGCATCACATGATCTGTATTTGGACATGGCACTTTTTGACGGAATAATTACTCTTTCTCCGGTTCTTGATGTGGCCGCGCCAGGCCAGCGCCGAACCAGCCCGGGGGCACAGATTTGTTGGTCTCCTGGTATCAGGAGGGAGGAGTGTCAAATATATATATTTTTGACAAAGGAGAGTCCAGAATTTTAGCAAGTGGATTTAAACAATTTGACCAACAAACCAAAAGGGCACGCAGACACGTGAAGCCGGGTAAAAGTAAGGGCAAGAGGCGGGGGTCAGAATTAGACAATTTTTATTAAATGTGAAAATACTAATTAAAAATGTACGTGCTAGGCTATTTAAAAGAGAGACTGAATGAGCTCTCGCTCTCGGGACTGGTAGCGGGTGGAGCAGCCGGCAGCAGGGCCTTACTAGACGCCAACGCCCACACTCACACAGCAATCCTCCCCCGGACGGGAAAACAGCACAAGACACCAAACCCCAAAATCACTCGTGGTCACAGCCCTCGCCACCCTAAGCTTGGCTCCACTGACCCGCTGCTCCACGCGACACCAGCACCCTGTAAAAAAAGGCACAACTCACACACACACACGCGCGCACACAATTGCTTAAAAACAAATAATCCAGCACATAAGAGTTCACTCACTCAAAAAAAAAGTTGTTGGATGAACTTAATTAAATTAAGGTAAATTTTTCCACGAAATTATATTATGTGCATCCAATTAAACTTAATTTGTAGAATGGATTAATTTTTTTCTTGTTGCGTGAATTAATTTTGTTTAGGAATTTTGAACAAAAATAATTTATTTCAGTCCTAAAAAAATATCTTTTGCAATGCCCAATAAAAACATTTTTGTCAGGTTAACTAGATTTAATCTTTCTATGCCTACAACATAAAATAATGCTATATTAAAAAGAGTTCATTTTAGTCACGCCTACTATATATAACAGTGCCATTTCAATTACATACATTTTTGTCCTGCCAACTAAATAAAATTTACAACAGCAAAATAATTTCTTCCAAGTTGACCAAGTTAGAGACGGTTACTTAAATAACAAACTACTTTTACATATTTAGCATGGCCATAGAAATTACTTATGCAGGTCTACATGTGACATGCAATGCTATAACAAATTACAAGTTGCTACAAGTAAGGAGAAACACTTAACTATGAGAAATGACAAATTTACAAAAAGAATCTGACACCTGCTTAGTGAAATAACTGTAAACATGTTTAATTAAACTTCAAAGACACATCCTGATCAGAAGTTGTTTACATGTAAACATGTTTAATTGAATATAAGTAGCATTCAACCTAAACTGTTACAGACAAAAAAGTCCAGTTTATAAAAGTGAAAAATTTGTAAACATGTTTAAATGAACTTAAGTAACATTCAACCTAAACAAAACAAAAAAATGTCCTCTTCAGAACAATGTGGACTTAATTCTGAGACAGCTTAAGCATTTAAACAAAGAGCTACAAACCACATGTGAATGTGATTCACCTGTGAATCACCGCTGAAAAATCAATCTGCACCCGACCCTCTGTTTATGACGCATATCCGGTTAAGACTAACGAAAAAATATTATGTAGAATCAATTAAAAAAAATGTGTAAACCTGCTTTTGTTACAATTGTGTTGACTTAAATTAATAAAATTAAGCTGGGACTACTTTTTTCAAGAATTATGTTGAGTGGCCTCATTTAAATTAAGTTAGCTGAACAATGCGCAAGAATCGTTTTTTGAGTGTATAATTGTATAAAAACGGAATATCCAGGTGGGCAGGGAAGAGAAACCTTAGTCCACAGTTAGAAAGCACGTTGAAGAGGTTAGTCCTGAGTTGCAGAACCACAGCTTGTAGAGCGGGTATAAGTTGTTTGTGTTCTCCACTCAGGCAGCCACAGCCACAGCCGCAGCTGGCAACCACGGGGAAGCCTCAAATCAGTGACGCAATAGGGGAATCCCACCCGTGCTTCCGGGTCAGCAAAGCAACAGTGTCTATAACTAATTAGGGCAGACTTTTCAGGCGAGGTTTGTTAGCGGAGGCTCCTCTGAGCTCCGAGCAGAGGCTCTTTTGCACGCCAGTGAATGATTGATCGCTACGCCTGAAGCAGAGATTACAGGTGTGTTTACAGCCGAGACGCCGATCAGCACACGCAGCCACCGCGCAGAAAGCAATACTGTTGCGATCTAGCAATGATACGGTCGGGAAACAATCCTGGCACACGAAGCCGGCACCCATGGGAACACACGGAGGGATCGAAAATAGGAGTCCCTTTATATGGCAAATTGTGGAACGCCATTGGCTAGCGGTATTTAATTGAATAATCAGCGCCAAGCGAAATTCATCATACCACATTGAGAACTATGGATCAAACTAAACCTCTATAGTAAAGCGCATGATTTCAGATTATTTTATTCTCTTTCTGAGATGCCTTTTAACATCATAAAACTGCTCAAAATGATGCGCTGGCATCACATGATCTGTATTTTGACATGGCACTTTTTGACGGAATATTTGCTCTTTTTCCGGTTCTTGAGAACTTGGATCAATCTACACTTCGGAAGTGTAGCGCATGATTTCAGATTATTTTATTCTCTTTCTGAGATGCCTTTTAACACGATAAAACTGCTCAAAATGATGCGCTGGCATCACATGATCTGTATTTTGGCATGGCACTTTTTGACGGAATATTTGCTCGTTTTCCCGGTGCTTGAGAACTATGGATCAAACTACACTTCTATAGTGTAGCATGATTTTAGATGATTTTATTCTCTTTCTGAGATGCCTTTTAACACAATAAAACTGCTCAAAATGATGCTCTGGCATCACATGATCTGTATTTTGACATGGCACTTTTTGACGGAATATTTGCTCTTTTTCCGGTTCTTGAGAACTATGGATCAAACTTAACATCTAAAGTGTAGCACATGATTTCAGATGATTTTATTCTCTTTCTGAGATGCCTTTTAACACAATAAAATTGCTCAAAATGATGCGCTGGCATCACATGATCTGTATTTGGACATGGCACTTTTTGACTGAATATTTGCTCTTTTTCCGGTTCTTGAGAACTATGGATCAATCTACACTTCGGAAGTGTAGCGCATGATTTTAGATGATTTTATTCTCTCTCTGAGATGCCTTTTAACACAATAAAACTGCTCAAAATGATGCGCTGGCATCACATGATCTGTATTTTGACATGGCACTTTTGACGGAATATTTGCTCTTTTTCCGGTTCTTGAGAACTATGGATCAATCTACACTTCGGAAGTGTAGCGCATGATTTCAGATTGTTTTATTCTCCTTCTGAGATGCCTTTTAACACAATAAAACTGCTCAAAATGATGCGCTGGCATCACATGATCTGTATTTTGACATGGCACTTTTGGACGGAATATTTGCTCTTTTTTCCGGTTCTTGAGAACTATGGATCAATCTACACTTCGGAAGTGTAGCGCATGATTTCAGATTATTGCATTCTCTTTCTGAGATGCCTTTTAACACAATAAAACTGCTCAAAATGATGCGCTGGCATCACATGATCTGTATTTTGACATGGCACTTTTTGACGAATATTTGCTCTTTTTCCGGTTCTTGAGAACTATGGATCAATCTACACTTCGGAAGTGTAGCGATGATTTCAGATTATTTTATTTTCTTTCTGAGATGCCTTTTAACACAATAAAACTGCTCAAAATGATGCGCTGGCATCACATGATCTGTATTTGACATGGCACTTTTTGACGGAATATTTGCTCTTTTTCCGGTTCTTGAGAACTATGGATCAAACTACACTTCGGAAGTGTAGCGCATGATTTCAGATGATTTTATTCTCTTTCTGAGATGCCTTTTAACACAATAAAACTGCTCAAATGATGCGCTGGCATCACATGATCTGTATTTGGACATGGCACTTTTTGACGGAATAATTACTCTTTTTCCGGTTCTTGATGTGGCCGCGCCAGGCCAGCGCCGAACCAGCCCGGGGGCACAGATTTGTTGGCCTCCTGGTATCAGGAGGGAGGAGTGTCAAATATATATATTTTTGACAAAGGAGAGTCCAGAATTTTAGCAAGTGGATTTAAACAATTTGACCAACAAACCAAAAGGGCACGCAGACACGTGAAGCCGGGTACAAGTAAGGGCAAGAGGCG
>SRMA01024052.1:0-59717 GCA_007224835.1 Danionella cerebrum
GGTGTAGACCAGCCCGCAGCTCTACAAATGTCGGCGAGTGAGGCCCTTCTAGCCAACGCCCACGAGGCAGCGATGCCGTGAGTGGAGTGGGCCCTCAGATGGAGAGGGCAGGGAACCTCACACGCCTCATAAGCTAGGTGGATAGCCGCACTAGCCAATGGGCAAGCCTTTGCTTGGAGACAGCGGAACCCTTACGCTGGCCTCCGAAACATATGAAGAGCTGCTGGGAGCGACGAAGCTACCGGGTTCTGTCCAAGTAGATCCGGAGAGCTCGCACAGGACATAAAGAACCCTGGGCTGGTTCTGCCTCCACCCGGGGCAGAGCTTGCAGGGTCACCACCTGGTCCCGGAAGGGGACGGATGGGACCTTGGGGATGAATCAGGGCCTGGGTCTGATGGTAACCAGAGAATCACCAGGGCCGAATTCCAGGCAGGATTCGTCGGCGGACAGTGCCTGGAGATCTCCCAACCTCTTAAGTGAGGCCAAAGCAAGCAGGAGTGCGGTCTTCCGTGAGAGGACACGCTGCTCTGCCAAATGCCAGGGCTCAAAAGGTGACTTCCACAGCCCCGAAGGGTGACGGAGAGGTCCCAAGAGGAATGGAGGGTGGTCTAGGAGGCCGGAGGCGCCTAGCCCCCTTGAGAAATCTCACCATAGTGTGTGGCTGCCCACTGATTTCCCTTCAACCCGGAGGTGGAAGGCAGAAATAGCGGCGGCGTAGACCTTGAGGGGCGATGGGGACAGCCCCCGATCGAACCTCTCCTGGAAGAAGGTCAACACGACTCAGATGGGGCATGTCCCAGGGTCTTCCTGGCGGGAAGAGCACCATTCGACGAACCGACCCCACTTGCCAGCGTAGCACACTCAGTGGAGGGGGCTAACGCATGGTATAGGTAGTCACAGCGAGGGGTGGTAGAGGCTCGGGGTCCACCGCGGACAGATATGCCATACAAGTAGGGCCCAGAGGTCTGGCCGCGGGTGCCTGTATCCCCCCCCCTTGAGTCAGATCTGGACTCAGGGGGAATCGGCCAAGGGGGGGCTGTCACGAGCGCAGAGAGGTCTGGAGACCATACTCTGTTCGGCCAGAAGAGGGCGAAAGAGTAGCCCGCGCTCGTCCTCCCTGACCATGCACAGAGGTTGTGCTAGGAGGCTTCACTGGGGAAAACGCACATAAGCGTTTGTTCCCGGGCCAGCAGTGAGCCGGCGCATCTGTCTCGAGAGGAGCCAGGGACAGGAATAGGAGCCGGCAATGGGTATTCACACGGGAGGCAGCAGGTACCTGGGCCTCGCCGAAGATGCCCCAATCTGCTAAACAGCCCGAGGATGGAGTCGCCAATCTCCTGTCGAGGGGTGGAATCTGGACGGCGGAACAGCGATCCTGTTACACTCCGCAGGGATATGAAGGCTCGAGCGATGGAAGTCGCTCTAACTCCAGAGGAGCAGCTGTTGGGCGAGGTAGTGCAGGAAGCGGGAGGGTACACCGCCCTGGTGGTTGATGTACGCTACTACCGCAGTGCTGGCGGTCCTGACCAGCACGTGCCGCCCCCGGAGGGGCGGGCAGAAGCGCCGTAGCGCTAAAATGACTGCAACTAGCTCGAGACGGATTATGTGCCAGCAAGAGTGTCTTCCGGTCCAGGCACCGGACTCTCGGTGGGAACAGCACATGGCGCCCCAACCAGTCTTGGAGGCATCGGTGGTGACCACCACACGGTTGGGGTGGCTCGAAAGAGGCACCCCAGACCTCAGAAGCACTCGTCTTCCAGACCTTCAGGTAAGGGAGCATGTCTGCCGTGGGCAGACGTAGCGCTCCCTGGCGCCATGCCCAACTCGGAACTCGCGAGAGAAGCCATTGCTGCAGTGGTCGCATACGCAGGAGCCCGAGTCGAATGACTGGGACTGCGGCTGACATATGCCCCAGGAGCCTCTGAATTAACTTCAGTCTGACCACTGGTCGAGAGGACACCGTGAAGAGTGCGGTCAGCAAGGCCCTGGTGCGTTCTACCGATAATCGCGCCAGCATGCTCTCGGAGTTCAGCTCCATCCCGAGAAAAGAGATGACTCTCAGGGGGGTGAGGTGGCTCTTTTCCCAGTTGACCTTCAGACCCAAACGGTTTAAGTGCGAAAGCACCTTGCCCTGGTGTCGGATCAACTGGTCTCTGGACGAGGCTATGAGAAGCCAGTCGTCGAGGTAATCCAGGATCCGAATGCCTGCCCGGCGGAGCGGGGCTAGTGCGGCCCTGAACCCTTGGTAAAGGTGCGAGGGGATAGGGCAAGACCGAAGGGTAGGACCTTGTACTGGTAAGCATGGCCCTGGAAACAGAACCTTAGAAAGGGTCTGTGCCTTGGAACCACTTCTACCTGGAAGTACGCGTCCTTCAGGTCGATTGTTGCGAACCAATCTCCAGGACGGATGCATGGTAGAATGCAGCGGACCGTCAGCATCTTGAACCGGTACTTGGCCAGGTGCCGGTTTAGACGCCTCAAATCCAAGATTGGTCGCAGCCCGCCTGCTTTCTTGGGGACCAGGAAGTATGGGCTGTAAAACCCTCGTTCCATATCGGCTGGGGGTACCGGCTCGACCGCACCTTTTGTTAAAAGGTGTCGATCTCCTCTCGCAGGAATGAGGCGCCTGTTCGGGGAACAGGTGAAGCACACCTCGAAACCTGGGGGCGGACACGAATTGAGAATCGTGTAGCCCTGCCGGATTGTCGGGACCTCCCACTGTGAGACCTCGGGAAGCTTCCGCCAGGCTCCCAGGTAAGCTGACAGGGGTCGTGGTCGGGACGTGCCGATGGTCCCCATGGCGGGGCCGCCCGGAGGCGGACTTGTGGGCGGAATCACCAGGGGAGGACCCTGGGAGATGGTCAGATGAGGGCAGGGGTGGTGTGCCCCAGCGCTCTCTGCCATGGCCAGCGGGGCTCGGGCCCATGTCGGGGTCTTCGTCGGAGACCGAGGAAGAGGAACCCCAGACCGTCGGGCATGCGAGACAGCTATTCTCGGGTAGGAAGTGAGTTCTATCTTTGACACAATAGGTGCCGCCGTCCCGGAGGACGGCAGCGAGGGGTGTGTGGTGGACTCCCCCCCCCCTGGGGGAGCTGGGTCGATGACCAGACCCAAAGAAGAGCTCGTTTCCTCCCGGGTCGCCAACCTCAGGGGAGCTTCACTAGAAACCCTCGTCTGCTTTCGAAAACCTCAGAGGTTGGCTCCGTCTCCCGCATGCAGGGGTTTTCCCCGGACCAGAGGTCGAAGGAGTAAACCAAGGCAGGAGACGTACTCTTTGGCAGCGAGCAGGCGGAGAGGGTTCCGGCCCAGAAGCAACGCCTGCTGCTTCTGGCGTGGAACTATACCCAGACCCTCCGCCTGCCTCCTGATCGTGGAGACCTTTGGCGAAAATCTCCACGGCGACGCCAAAGAGGCCATCCGGGGAGACAGGCGCGTACGGAAGCCGAAAAACGGTCCTCGGGACGCATTGAAGCCTGCTCGAACCACAGATGGCGTTCCTGGACCACAAGCGTGGACATCGCGTGACCGATGTTTAGCACGGCTGATCTTGTAGCACGAGGCGACAATCAGCGGCTGAAAGCGAGTCTCAGAGAGACTGCTGGTCACCACCACCCTGGTGCATGACACGGAGGACCTGTAAGGTCGCCATAGCATGCAATAATGCAGCAGATTTACCCGCAGCTGAATAAGCTCTCATCATCAGGACTGATGAGACCTCCCAGCTTTGGCGGGAACACCCGAACGAGACCGTCAAGCAGCAGCGCTGTCGGGGTAAGCACCGCGACAACCTACCCACTCGGGGAATCGAAGAGTAACCGGTATCTGCTGCATTGGCCAGAGTGGTGAAGAGGGAGGAGCTCAATCCCCTGACGGGCAGGGGAGCCCGCCAGAATTAGTGAGCTCCTCGTGCTTCTCGGGGAGAAAAAGGCACTAGCGGTATGCGGGGAACCTGTCCCGGCGCCGGCCTGGCCACCAATCCTCCAGCCGTGACAGCATCGACTCGGGGGGGAGGAGTCACCTCCCGCCGATCGAGGCTGTGAGAGCACCGCGAACGCCTCCGGCTCCAGCTCGGCTGCAATCCGAAGGAGGCAGGCCGAACTGGAGAACCGAAAGCTGCGCCCCTTCCGATGCTGCGTGGGAGAGCAGATCGTTTACAGGATCATACGAGGTACCGGGCGACACGGAAGCGCCGTCCGATTCACCCGCAGACCAGACGGGAAGCACGCTCGGTGTTTGGGGATGACGCGAGGAATCACCTCACGCCGCTCTACCCAAAACTTCCGCGTGCGACTCAGCAGAGTGCTGCAATGCAAACACTCACGCTTCACGAGAGCCGCGTCGGTGTGCTGGAAACCAAACACATCGCGCAACTCCCGTGACCGTCTTTTCAACGAGAAGCCCACAACAGCCAGGAATAGTGCACGTTTTGCTCATCGTGTCGTGAAAAATGGACAGGATACTGAGAAAACGGCTGAATCACTGGACAGGCTTGCCTGAGAAGATCTTCGAGGTGCTGGCTGTTGGTTGCATGCTATTCTGAGCTAGCAGAGGTCACACCAAAGGAGCCAAGAGGTAAGCAACCTGCTGATCTTTCAAGCTAGAAGCGTCAAAGTTCAGGAGAGAGAGTCTCCCTCAGTCAGCTCCGAAGGAAAATTGCATACTGGAGGCTTAGGCACGCCCGGCTTTATACCCGGCTGATTGCTAATCAATCACCTACGCCTACAAATTAATTTGCCCGTTGATATGTTCGTCAGTCGCTCTCACGGTGATTCGCTCCCATTCAGTCGGTCTAATCCCGACTAACGTCTCCGGGACCGACTGAAAGGGAACTGCTTTAGTAGAGTCACGTGTCTGAGACACAGTGAACAATAAACAATAATTACACATCTGAGATGATGAACTTTGAGTGACACCTGTCAGGCAATCAAAAGGGAGTAGCGCCAGATGATGAGTGAAAAAGAAAAGAAGAACGGAGAGAGTTTTTATTTGTTTTAAGTAGCGGTTGTGGTAATGTCCTTACCAATCCTCTTCCATTGTAGTTTCTGCACAATTTTCTGATTGGATAAGAGTTTATATCACTCAGTTGTGTGCATAACTTTATATATTCTAAAATGCGCATAAAAATAGGTGGATGCGCATAAAAAAACGGTTTGTCATTATTGATCATTGGCTTCCATTCTGTATAATTGGTGTGTCATAGAACTGACTATAATCCTACAAGATCCCAGACTTTGTGCAACTATATCTATTAGGGAAGCCACAATACTCGGTTTTATACTGAACTGCTGGGTACACCCTCCTCGGTTCGGTACACCCTTTGTGAATCCCAATTCTCACTTGAATAACGAAAAGAAACGCAAGTCAGTGAGCAAATATCTAGTCAATGAACTTCTCCTTTGTGTAAATATCCAATCAGTGAGCGCTAAAGTTGGAGCAGGGTGGGACTTCATGTGTTTAGCTCAACTAGAGAGGAATTATCAGCTGCTTTGAAGAGACGGCGTCAACTTTTTTTGCTGGCTTTTCTGACAATACGACAAAGATGGAAAAAGATCGGTAAACAAAAAATCTTCGGACAGCCGATCCCAGTTTCAGGACCACTATGTGCCCATAACTTTTGCCTGCAGTAATCTGCTCATGGCCACCTTGCTACAATTGTTTATTTTGTTGTTTTAATTTAAAGTTACATTTTTATAGATGTGTCTTGATGTTTTATTTAGCAAAATAAAGTTAATTCTATGATTTATCTGTTCATTTGATCCATACAAAGAATGATTTACAAAAATACTATTCGCTAAGCCATCAGAACCGAACCGAAAACCGTGGTTAAAATCTGTGGTAGGCACCAAACCATGATCTTTGTGTACCATTGCGTCCTTAGTATCTAGTTCACCATACCATTAATTAGCCAGGCAGATTTGGCAAGCACTGAATGCGACTCTAATGCCAGGAGTACCTAGATCCCTGGATGGAAAAGGGACCTGTGTGGCTTTTTTGGAAATCGCCAACAGACAGAAGCTTACTGGTGCTATAAATAGCTGAGCCAGTTAGAAATGGAGTGCCTGCAGCCAGACGGATAATTTTACATCCCGGCTCCTCCCGAATTTCGTCATCAAAAACACCAAACGGAAGTAACACCAAATATTGATTTCATTAATATCATTCTATTTTCCTTCATTTAAAAAAAATTGTTTACCAAAACAGTAATTATTTACATGTTTGAAATAATTTTTCAAACGGTTTGCCTTGCAATTCGATTTGGACAGGCCTTGCAATACAGGCACAAACCTGTGTATAGCCAGATGTATTTGTGGAAGTAAGTGTAGAAAGTAGTGTTTGGGTCATTCCACTCGAATTAACCTTTGCTTCAATCTTCGGATTTACTGCACTAAAGCAAATACCTCTGATGAACCATTTCCGGATGCCCCTGGCACCCAAATGAATGAATGATGACTTTCATTAATGCAGAAAGTGTGTCATCATAACGCTTACTCAGAGCTCACTCTCCATAAGGGTTTTTAATGCTTTATGCATGCTCTCAAGAGTCTCTGCATGAATAAAAGTTCAGGTTTAAAGCTGTAAAGTCCACAAGAATAATTAGCATTTGATAAAAATTCCAACCTCCATTAAGAGGTGTTTTGGTAGTTTCATCACATCAATTTGTGTCTACGCTAACTCTATATGGTTTGATAAAGAAAACAAGGTTGCAAAATAGTAGTCATGTGTAACTGCATGAAAATGCAAGTGCTTTAATCAAAAGTGACTACCATTGCGTAGCTATTGTGTTGTAGCTAGTGCATAACTTGGAAAAACTTATTTTTTAAAGGATATGAGATGTTTTTTTAGCTTTCTCTAACTGAAATGCTTGTTTCTCTTTGGTACCATTTGTTTTTATGACTATTTCAGACAATAGCCAAGATTCCATAAAAGATTAGGGAATATTGTATACCAAGATTATGAGTTCAAGAGAACAAAATCGTCACTTCCTGATAAAAAGACACCAAATATCAAAAAAATGGAAGTTGCTGCATTAAGAGAAGGCCTTTTTTCATATATAATAACTTACTTGCATCTTGGAACATAAGACACGCAATATGCGCAGTCATGTCATCTTGCTTTTGGAGGCGGGAGACTGCTCTTTGGGAGCCGGTCAAGACAGTTCTGGGAGGTGATGATCCTGAACCACTTTGGTGATAGTCTGTGAAGAAGTGTAACCAGGGGTTGGTAAGGTCTGGACTGAGAGATGCAAATACGAGGGTTTTTCTGGTAGACAAATGGTATAGTAGTGAAAAAATTAACGACAAGCCAGACAATAATTAACCTAAAAACAAAAACTGAAGCTTCAAATAGAAATAAAAAGTGCTAAGTAGTAAAACTTTGACTTTACTATACATTTGAGTCTTCCAACATAACGCATCACCCTGCTTTCTTCAAGTCAAGATACCTTTATTGTCAATATGTACTGGACATACAGAAAATCAAAATGACATTTCTCTCAGACCCCAAGGTGCATACAGTCAACATTAATACAGAATGTACAATTAAGAATTTAAAATAAAATACAATATATACAACTGTACATATAACGTATGTGAATATGAGTATAGGATATATAAATATGGATATTGGGCAAAAGAGCATTATTGAGGTAGACACTGTACATAGTAATTAAACAGGAATATGAATTTTTGTGCAAAAAGTGCATTATTGTGGTGAAATGTGCAAAAAGAGCATGGCAGTTGTAAGGTAAAGTGTAAGTTTAAGTGAGAGTCCCAGATCAGGCAGATTTCAGGGCAGAAGAAGGGAGTGAGGGCAGAACCGGGAAAGAGTTTAGCTTCCTGACAACCTGGTGGACGAAGCTGTCCTTCAGCCTGCTGGTCCTGGCCTGGAGACTCCGTAGTCTCCTCCCTGATGGCAGCAGGCTCTTCTCTGAGACTTGCAGCCAGTGGATCATTCCAATAGAGCACTGGTTCACTCAAACTTGGCTGTCTACACACTCTCTCTGCTTCTTCCAACCAGTTGTGAACCACGGATTTAAGATCTTCTCCACTCTGGAACTCTTTCCTCTCCCTTTGCTTCTTCCCCTCTCTGTTTTTCTCCTTGAACAGGCCTAACTCCTGCATTCTTAACCTATGTCGAGGAAATCATCATCCAATCAGGTTCTGAAAGTAATTAAATAATTAAATAAATTCTAAACTGAACTCTGAACTCAGGGGATGAAGTTTAGCAGTGTCAATCCAACACTGCTCAGATCATATATGGTCCCAATCTTTCGCGTGTTTTGTACTTTCAGGTGTAAACGTAAAACCAAATATAATTTTACACCCAACACTTTGGTAGTTAATTACATTTTACACCACCTGGTTTACACTGGGGGTTTTACACCCGATAGATTGGGATCATATGTGATTTGAGCGGTGTTGGATTGACACTGCTGAATTTACTCTGAAGACCAAATGTGTCTTTTAATTAAAATAGGGCAACTATTACTTCAGATAAAAGGGCTTTCTGTGTCTAAACATGAATCCTAACACCAAACCAGGTTGCAAAGCAAAGGTCATGTTTTCAAAGAAACTGCTCTTGTTAAACCATGTTAAACTAACTGTGTTTTAGCCATGGAAACTTGTCAAGTTGTCGTATGCTGTGCTTCGGTGCATCTCGTAGCTGTGCTCAGTGTTGTCAGGATCTGCTTTATCTACTCTTACAGTTTACAGTTGCCATATCACAGACTTATACTTCAGCACAACAGCAGGAGGCACAAGGTAAATCTGACAGTCTGAAAAGAAAAAGAAAGCTCTTCTTTGCCTGTGAAGGGTATTAACTCGATATAGTTACTGATTGACTTATTTTACAGTGAAACGGTCAAAGCAATACTTACCAAAAGTGATAATTAGAGGGTTAGTAAACTGAGTGTCCAAAAAGTTGGTCGCATATACAACTTTTGTTACAATTCCAGTTCCATACCAGCCCTGCTATGTACTGGGAACCCATCCAGTGTGTACCCCCACCTCTCGCCCAATGTGCGCTGGAGATGACCCCCGAAATGGGATACGTGGGTAAAAAAATCTAAGAAATTAGTGAGTTCCATATCTGCTGTGTGTGGAACTCACAGAACAATAAAAGTACACAATACATTAGGGTTGAATCGATGGATGATGTAGAAGCTAATGAATACACCATAAACGGCTGACAGTAACAAAGCGCTTCACGCAGTTCAGTGCTGAGAAACAATGTATGCTACGAGTGCTGAACTCTCATGCTGTTTGTGTAAGATAACGGTAATAAGCAGTAACTTTGGATATATTTCATGCAAATTTTGCAGGGTTTTAATATCGGGAGTGTGTTTATTCCTTTCTGATGGTGTTTCGTTGCCATTATTAGCCAATTTCTGGTGTTATGTGCAATGCTCAGTTGGTTAGCATAACTGCTCAGTGTTGTACCAGCTAGCAAACAGTGTAACCCATGATGTCTTCAGAAGCTGGGATAGGAGTGATGGTGAGTAGCAGGTTAGTAATCCATAGGAGTTGTCCACAAGTATAGATGGAAAGATGAAGAACCCAGACGAAACATAACAGGGGATCCAAGAAGACGGGAAGCAATCATGGAGAGTCAGGAGGCATGAACCATAGGATGATCATAAGGAAAGGAGTAGTGAAGGCATATAAAGAGTAGAGCAGATGAGAATGGGACACTAATTGCATGACACAGACAAACACAGGCCTGACAATTAGAAACTATAGGACCGACAAGAAAACTTAAAGGGGTTACATGCACCAGTTTTAATTTCTTGGAACTGGGTTCTATTCTGTGCATCACCCCAACAACAACATCTTCATGATTAGCAGTAGGTACCAGAATTTCAATAGCTTTAATAGATAAACATGCCTAATTTCAGAGTGTCAGAATGAGCTTTGTTAAGCATTTAAAGGAAGCCACGGAAGAAATGACTTGTTTTTATTGCAAGGGGTTTGGAAGAGTTGGTAATGAAGAGGTTGTTGTTTATAGAATATGTGTTGTATTTAAACAGTATATCTGGGAAGGTCAGAAAAATGGATCTGGAACGTAGCCCATTGAAACTAAGAGCATGACGCTACAAGTCGTGATGGGGTTACAAACAGGTCTTTGAGTTCACAGAGAGTTAACCACACGTGCTGCAGTGACCAAAGCCTGAGACAATTACAGCAGCACGTATCTCAGTGTTCACTCACAGCTCTTCAACAAGTACAAACAGTGCACAAGAGCCGCAGGAAATAATACGCCTTCCGTAACCAAATTAGCATCGACTTCTCTGTTTTTAACCAGCTCACATTTTATCGCCAATCATGCCCCTTTCCCTTCTATGGGTGTGTTAAACGGATCAGCTCTGAGTTGATTAAATCTGTCCAAGTACATGAAACACTGCCCACTGAGCTGCATGCTGGTCAGGGCTCATTTAATAAAACGTTCTCAAACACACATGCTCTTTATCTCTATGTGAATCATATTACGCTTGTCATTTGTTTTGTGCAGAGACAGACATTCATGACGTTAACACAATCTGCCTCCGTAATCCACAGCTAATCAGTCTGAAGCATGTGTGACGCCACAAACGTTTTAACCATAAAACTGAAATGAGTCTGAAAAAACACGATCAGTGCTAAGCAGATCTTTGTGGATCTATGTGGCACCCACTAGCTTCTTTAGTTCTAAGTGACACCCTCAGGCTTTCTTTTTTTGTTCAGATGTCTTAAACATTCTGAGTGCAAACCTCAGTAGCTCTGAATTGTCTCTGAGAGACACCAACAAGTGACCGTCGTTCTTAGTGGCATTCCCAAGCATATTTCTATGTAGTACCCACAGGTGTCTTTAGTTCTACGTGCCACATGTAAGCTTCCATAGTCCTCAGACATACGTGTATCCATAAGACTCCATATTTCTTAGTGGTACCTTCTAGTGTCCTTAATTCTGAGACATATCCACAAGGATTATCAATTCTGAGAGGAACCCACAAGCTTCCTTGTGGGACCTGTGCCTTTATTTCTGAGAGGTATCAACAAGAATACTTATTTCTAGGCAGGTTTCCTTAATTCTGAGTCGCAACCACAACTTTCCTTGGTTCTGAGTGGCATCCCCAAGAATGCATAGTTCTGGATTGTACCTGTAAGTTTCCTCAATTCTGAGTGGAACCCACGAGCACCCTAGTGTGGCCTCCTTAGTTTTGTTCGGCAAGTTTCTTTCGTTCCTGGCTGTGTTGGCAACTTTGTTAATTCTGAATTGTATTCACAAAATGTACACCAACAAGTTCTAAATGGCATCCTTAAGCATGGTTGTAACTACAAGTTTCCTTTGATCTGAGGGGTACCTCCAATCTTCTTTAGTTTTGTTCAGATGTCCTAAGTTCTGGGTGACACCAGCAGACAACCATTGTTCCTGCAAACCTCGTAAATTCGTAATTGTGGTGCTGTGTAGCATCCCCAAGCATACATATTTCTGGTTGGGACTCACAAGTTAGCTTTGTTCAAAGTGCCACATGCAAGTTTCTTTATTTCTGAGTAGCTCAAGCAAGATTCCCTGTTTCTTAGATGTACCATTGTCATATTTCTGAGAAATATCCCCAAGAATCCATAGCTCTGGATGGTCACTGCAAGTTTCCCTAATTCTGAGTGGCACCCACAAGCATCCTTGGTTCTGAGTGTTACCTGTGTCCTTATTTCTGAGAGGTATCCCCAAAAATCCATAGTTCTGGGTGGTAACTCCAAATTTCCTTAATTCTGAGTGGAATCCAGAAGTTCTGAATGAGGCCTCCAATTGTCCTTTGTTTTTTCAGATGTCTTTATGCTTCCTAAATGCTTACTGCACAAGCAAGTTTCTCTTTAGTCTTTAGTCTAGAGCCAAACCTGCTTTGCTCCTAAATCCAGCAACAAGCCTCCTCAGTTCTTCCACAAGGTAGTTCTGAGTGCCACCACAAGCTTATTTCCAATTTGCAACCGTAAGCTTTACAAGTTCTTAGTGGCACCCCTTAGTCTTGAAGGGATGTCTCAAACTTTATTAGTTCTCAATCACATTCCTAAAGTTTTCTGAAGATCTGTTTGATATCTGTTGGCTTCAATGTTTAAGCAGCACCCACAAAATGCTGTAGCTGTGTGTAGTCCTTCCAGCTTCCTATGGTTTGTCTTGTTCCCATCAGCTTTTGGAGTATGATTTACTCTCAATCGAGTCTTATTCATCTTGTTTAATTTGGGTAAACTGTTAATTAAGTCATCATTTATTCTCAAATTTTTAAATCCTTTGAAATTGCTTTTTTTTTTTAAATTTTGGACTCAACAAAAATGAGCAAATACTTGATCAACTCAATTGTTGCATGGGGTTTAAAATAATAAAACCCTTTATTCATGACCAGCCTTTTGATAAACTGTATGACTACCTTTGGCTGAAACCTTTCTATACTGTGGTGCTCTTGTTCTTGCTGCAGTGTGTATTGCCATGTGTGGTTTTTATTCACGATGAGTGGCTGGAAAACACAATGTCTGTTTATTTGGGATCACGATCCCTGTTTTTGTATAAACAGAATGGAGAGCTGACCTTGATCTCGCCAAACTCTTTCTGCTCACTGCTTTTAGAATGATTCACATTCAGAGATTCAGATGGTCACATCAATCAAGCTATGACTCAGATCATCTTTGAAATATGACAAGGTTTCTTTTTTCATTTTCTGCCACTTCACATGTTGCCATTGGACATTGACAGAGGGTTTTACATTTCATTATTTCAGATAATTTTAAAAGCTTTAATTACATCTCTGTAAAAAAGAGTAATCTGTGTAATTGCATCGCCGAAGCCATAACTGGGCTGAAAATATAAATATCTATGAAAATGGTAAAGCAGAGACAATATTTAGAATTTATTCTTTTGTTTCCCAAACTTGGAACATAACCAGGTCTTCCTATATTTTGCAGTCCTCGGAGCTGGTCATGACAAGTACCATACATAATAAGTGTATAGCAAAATTTTGCCAGTTTTGCCGTACTTTCTTACGGCTTTCTGTGTTGTGTATGATTATAATGTTTATAATTTAATGATGTAATTTTGAACCTAATGCATGCTTTAAAGGGTCATGACATTGTTTTATTTTGAATAATATGTTCCCTTTCAGTCGGTCCCGGAGACGTTAGTCGGGATTAGACCGACTGAATGGGAGCGAATCACCTGTGGGAGCGACTGCCGAACATATCAACGGGCAATTAATTTGCAGGCGTAGGTGATTGACTAGCAATCAGCCGGGTATAAAGCCGGGCGTGCCTACGCCACCAGTATGCAATTTTCCTTCGGAGCTGACTGAGTGTGACTCTCTCTCCTAACTTTGACGCTACCAGCTTGCAAAGATTAGTAGGTTGCTTACCTTGGCACTTTGGTGTTGACCTCTGCTAAGTCCCAGAATTAGCACGCCACCACGCCGGCTCCTCAGATCTTAGCAAGCAAGCCTGTCCAGTGTGTTTTTGCCGTTTTCTCATAATCCTGTCCATTTTTCTCGACACGATGAGTAAAACGTGCAGTACTCCTAACTGCGGTGGATTTATCTCGTCGAAAGACGGTCATGAGCGCTGTGTAGAGTGTTTGGGCTTCCAACACGCCTGTGCAGCGTTCGTGAGGCGAGAGTGTGTGCATTGCAACGCTCTGCCGGCCCACACGCTGAGATACAGACGGTCTTTCTTCGAGGAAGAGGACGCCGAAGCTTCGGCTTCAGGCGCTCCTACGACTCGGGGCGAGCTGGCTGTACGCTCACCGGATGTTTTGGGTAGAGCGGTGTCAGGTGACTCCTCGCACCATCCCCAAACGCCGAGCGTGCTCCCCGTCTGGTCCGCGAATGATTCGGATAGCGCTTCGGCGTTACCCGGCCACTCGTGTGATCCCGCTGACGATCTGCTGTCCATCGCAGCATCGGAAGGGGCGCGGTCTTCGAGTTCTTCCAGCTCAGAGCTTCCACCCTCCGGGGTCGCGGCCGAGCCGGAGCTCGATGCTTTCGCGGTGCTCTCCAAAGCCGCGACCGCAATTGGGCTAGAGGTGCCTGTGCTCTCTAGCTCAGCGCCGTCGCGGTTGGACGATTGGTTCCTGGGTCAGCGCCAGGGCACGATCCCTCGCGCTCCCGCGGTTCCTTTCTTCCCGGAGGTGCACGAGGAGCTCACAAAATTCTGGCGGGCTCCCCCGTCTGCCAGGGCTTCCAGCTCCTCCCCCTTCACCGCCTTGGATGATGCAGCAGCTAGGGGGTATTCTGCGATTCCCCGGGTGGAGCAGGCTGTCGCGGTGCACTTGTGCCCCGGCAGTGCTGCCGCTTGGCGGGCTCGTCCGAGTGTGCCCTCCAAAGCTGGAAAGTTTTCGTCTGCCCTGATGGCGAAAGCTTATTCGGCTGCGGGTCAAGCTGCTGCATCGTTGCATGCTATGGCGACCTTACAGGTCTTTCAGGCCAAGGTCCTCCGTGACATGCACCAAGGGGGAGGTGACCAACAGTCCGTAAAGGACTTACGTTCAGCCACTGATTTTGCGCTTCGTGCTACAAAATCAGCAGCGCTGAACATCGGTCGCACGATGGCCCCACTTGTGGTACAGGAGCGCCATCTTTGGTTGGAGCAGGCCTCTATGCTTCCCGATGACCGAAACCGTTTTCTGGATGCACCTGTCTCCCAAGATGGCCTCTTTGGCATCGCCGTGGATGATTTTGCGTCAAAGGTCTCCACGATCAGGAAACAGGCGGAGGGTCTGGGTGAGCTCATGGTCCTGCGTCGGAAGCGGCGGGCTCCTGCCGCTTCTGTGCCGGACCCCTCTCCGCCTGTGCGACGCCAAAGAGAGCGACTCTCGTCACGGTCTCATCCTTCGCCCTCTGGTCCGAGGAAGACCCCTGCACGACGAAAGTCGCAGTCAACCTCAGAGGGTTCTCGACGGCAGACGAGGGCTTCTAGCAAGAAGCGCCCCTGAGGTTGGCGACTCGGGAAGGAATGAGCTCTTCTTTGGGTCCTGTCAACGACCCAGCTCCCCAAGGGGGGGGGGGAGTCCACCACACACTCCTCGCTGCCGTCCTTCAGGACGGCGGCACCTATTGTGTCAAAGATAGATCTCACTTCCTTCTCGAGAATAGCGGACTCGCATGCCCTGCGGTCTGGGGTTCCTCTTCCTCGGTCTCCGACGAAGACCCCGACTTGGGAGCGAGCCCCGCTGGCTATGGCAGAGAGCGCGGGGGCACACCACCCCTGCCCTCATCTGACCATCCCCCAGGGTCCTTCCCTGGTGATTCCGCCCACAAGTCTGCCTCCGGGCGGCCCCGCCATGGGGACCATCGGCACGTCCCGACCACACCCTCTGTCAGCTTACCTGGGAGCCTGGCGGAAGCTTCCCGGGGTCTCACAGTGGGTGGTCCGGACAATCCGGCAGGGCTACACGATTCAGTTCGTATCCGCCCCCAGGTTTCGAGGTGTGTTTCACACTCCTGTTCCACGAACAGGTGCCTCACTCCTGCGAGAGGAGATCGATGCCCTTTTAACAAAAGGTGCGATCGAGCCGGTACCCCCAGCCGATATGGAACGAGGGTTTTACAGCCCCTACTTCCTGGTCCCCAAGAAATCAGGCGGGCTGCGACCAATCTTGGATCTGAGGCGTCTAAACCGGCACCTGGCCAAGTACCGGTTCAAGCTGCTGACGATCCGCTGCATTCTACCGTGCATCCGTCCTGGAGATTGGTTCGCAACAATCGACCTGAAGGACGCGTACTTTCAGGTAGAAGTGGTACCGAGACACAGACCCTTTCTAAGGTTCTGTTTCGAGGGCCACGCATACCAGTACAAGGTCCTACCCTTCGGTCTTGCCCTCCCCGCGCACCTCACGAAGGTTGCCCGGGCCGCACTTGCCCCGCTCCGCCGGGCAGGCATTCGGATCCTGGACTACCTCGACGACTGGCTTCTCGTAGCCTCGTCCAGGGACCAGTTGATCCGACACAAGGGCAAGGTGCTTTCGCACTTAAACCGGTGGGTCTGAAGGTCAACTGAGAAAAGAGCCGCCTCACTCCGGTGAGGGTCATCTCTTTCTTGGGTTGGAGCTGAACTCCGAGAGCATGCTGGCGCAACTATCGGGTAGAACGCGCCAGGGCCTTGCTGACCGCTCTTTCCGCGGTGTCCTCGACCAGTGGTCAAACTGAAGTTATTTCAGAGGCTCCTGGGGCATATGGCAGTCGCAGCCCCAGTCATTCGACTCGGGCTCCTGTGTATGCGGCCACTGCAGCTATGGCTTCTCTCGCGAGTTCCGAGTTGGGCATGGCGCCGGGGAGCTCTACGTCTGTCCACGACAGGCGCGTTCCCTTACCTGAAGGTCTGGAACTCGGAGTGCTTCCTACGGTCCGGGGTGCCTCTTTCGAGTCCCCCCGATCGCATGGTGGTCGCCACCGACGCCTCCAAGACCGGTTGGGGCGCTGTGTGCGGTTCCCACCGAGAGTCCGGTTCCTGGATCGGACGGCTTTCTCGCTGGCATTTCAACCGCCTCGAGCTAGTTGCAGTCACCCTAGCGCTGCGGCGCTTCGGCCCGCTCCTCCGGGGGCGGCACGTGCTGGTCAGGACCGACAGCACTGCGGTAGTAGCGTACATCAACCGCCAGGGCGGTGTGCGCTCCCGTGCTCTGCACTACCTCGCCCAACGACTGCTCCTCTGGAGTCAGAGCAGACTTCTGTCGCTCAAAGCCTGTTACATCCCCGGCGAGTGCAACCAGATCGCGGATTCGCTGTCCAGGTTTCACCCCACGGCGGGAGAATGGCGGCTCCATCCTCGGGCTGTTCAGCAGATATGGGATATCTTCGGCGAGGCCCAGGTAGACCTGTTTGCCTCCGGCAGAACACCCATTGCCGGCTTTTCTACTCCCTGTCCCTGGCTCCTCTCGGGACAGATGCGCTGGCACACTGCTGGCCCAGGAACAAACGCTTATACGCGTTTCCCCCAGTGAGCCTTCTAGCACAGTTGCTGTGCAAGGTCAGGGAGGACGAGCGAGAACTGCTACTGGTCGCGCCCCTCTGGCCGAACAGAGCCTGGTTCCCGGACCTTTCTGCGCTCGTGACAGCCCCTCCCTGGCCGATCCCCCTGAGTCCAGACCTCCTGACTCAGGGGGCGGGATACAGGCACCCGCGGCCAGACCTCTGGGCCCTCCATGTATGGCATATCTGTCCGCGGTGGACCCCGAGCCTCTACCACCCTCCGTGGTGAGAACGTTAGACCACGCGCTAGCACCCTCTACCCGAGCATGCTACGCTGGCAAGTGGGGTCGGTTCGTCGATTGGTGTTCCTCCCATCAGGAAGACCCTAGGACGTGCCCCATCAGAGTCGTGTTGACCTTTCTCCAGGAGAGGTTCGATCGGGGGCTGTCCCCATCGTCCCTCAAGGTCTACGCCGCCGCTATTTCTGCCTTCCACCTTCGGGTCGAAGGGAAATCAGTGGGCAGCCACGAACTGACGGTGAGATTTCTCAAGGGAACTAGGCGTCTTAGGCCGCCTAGACCTCCCTCTGTTCCCTCTTGGGACCTCTCCGTCGCCCTGTCTGGGCTGCGGAAGTCTCCTTTTGAGCCCTTGCACTCAGCGGAACTGCGTGTCCTCTCATTGAAGACCGCACTCCTGCTTGCCTTGGCCTCACTTAAGAGGGTGGGAGATCTCCAGGCACTGTCCGCCGACGAATCCTGCCTGGAATTCGGCCCTGGTGATTCACTGGTTACCATCAGACCCAGGCCCGGATTCATTCCCAAGGTCCCATCGGTCCCCTTCCGGGACCAGGTGGTGACGCTGCAAGCTCTGCCCCGGGAGGAGGCAGACCCAGCCCAGGGTTCCTTATGTCCTGTGAGAGCCCTTCGGATCTATCTGGACAGAACCCGGGAGCTTCGGTGCTCCCAGCAGCTCTTTGTATGTTTTGGAGGCCAGCGTAAGGGTTCCGCGGTCTCCAAGCAACGGCTTGCCCACTGGCTAGTGGAGGCTGTTCGCCTTGCTTATGAGGCGTGTGAGGTTCCCTGCCCTCTCCATCTGAGGGCCCACTCCACTCGCGGCATTGCTGCCTCGTGGGCGTTGGCTAGAGGGGCCTCACTCGCCGACATATGTAGAGCTGCGGGCTGGTCTACACCTAACACTTTCATCAGGTTCTACAACCTTGATGTAGGCTCTGTTCCCTCTGCGGTCCTGAGTGGTGGCAGTCACCCTTAGGGGACGGTGAGGGTGTACGCTTGCAGTACTCTCCTCATCATCGGAGAAGTACATTCCTTAAGAGCTCCCCCCTTTCGGGCGGCTCTCTCATCCTCCCCCCTCCAGCATCTGACTGAGCGGAGCAGTCAGCGCTGCTAGGTTCTGTAGTGGAGGCTTTGCCTCGGCCTGGCCCCTGCAGAACTAGGGTCCAGATCTGGGAGTCCCTTTTTTGGTGCTCCCTTTCTATGTCTCTCTTACAGCTCCCCCTTCAGGTGGCTAGTATGAACCCGTTCCGTTACTCCCCTTGCCTTGGCGCGTAACGATGACTTCCGTCTCTGCCGATTTTCTCTTGCAGAACGATGACCCGCTGGTAGCCCTTCGGGCCTCGACGCGATCTCCGCCACTCCTCCCTGCGGGTCGAGGGGTGCCTCCTTCTGGTCGTCAGCATCAACCGAGTACAGCTAAGCTCTCAGTGTTGGACGACTTCCCCGTCAATGAGTATTCCGGGCAGGGGCAGAAGGAGTTCCCATTCAGGTACTACGGCCTTACTAACCCCTCTCTTGTGTTTAGTGCCGGCCTGTCTGGACGGACTTCGGGCATGGCCCTTTAAAGAGGCTCCCATTCAGTCGGTCTAATCCCGACTAACGTCTCCGGGACCGACTGAAAGGGAACGTCTAGGTTACTTGCGTAACCCCACGTTCCCTGAATAGGGAACGGAGACGTTACCCTTCGCCATGCCCTTGAAGTCATGGATCTGAGGTCGCTGGGAGGTAAGTAGGTCCAGCTCCTCGGAAAATTCCATACTGGTGGCGTAGGCACGCCCGGCTTTATACCCGGCTGATTGCTAGTCAATCACCTACGCCTGCAAATTAATTGCCCGTTGATATGTTCGGCAGTCGCTCCCACAGGTGATTCGCTCCCATTCAGTCGGTCTAATCCCGACTAACGTCTCCGTTCCCTATTCAGGGAACGTGGGGTTACGCAAGTAACCTAGACGTTTTTGATGCTCAACACATAATGTGTTAATAAACACTTAATTTGTTCGTAAAATCATTTTCAGAGACAAGGTTTTTGTGTTTGTTGTGTTTTAAGTGTATTTTAATCTTCATTATACAACACCTTACATAGCCTAAGATTCATGAAGCATTTTTGAGTCACTTTATTTTTAGTTTATAATAAATTCCCTTGAAGTTGTCATGTAATTGAAAAGTAACTTGCCAATGATATGTAATAACTAAATATCTTGTATGCATTTGATTCTTGAATTTATTAAGTTGATAAATGTATAAATCAATGTAAAGATCGTCCGTGTATTGTTTGTAGCATATGATGTTTCAGATATTATAAATACTTTATACACACTCTTGGATTGTTTATTTTTTTTAAATACAACCTTAAAAAGATAAATCAAAATATACTTATATAACAGAAGACATTTAAAGTGCAAAACAAGCTGTAAAGTTTTACAAATAAGTAAGTTTTAAAATAAATAACACGTTTGTGCCAAACGAGCTATATAATAATAATGATAAATAAAAAATAAATTAGAATCAAAAGATACTAAATAACATTAACATATCAACACTAAAATCGCAATGTAACAAACAAATTATTGGACATCTAGCAAATTATGAGCCAGAAAGAGAAAAGACCGAAAGGACCCGGACTCGCTAAAAGAACGAATCTTTTCGGATCCCGGCACTATAGCGGTCACGTGACAAAAGTGCTAAAGAAGCTAGTCCGGACTGAGTGCACAGACTGCCCACGTTAACATCAGAGAGAAGTAATTTTGTGTCGAACAAAAGAGATTAAAACCTAAAGAAGACAGATCAGAGTTTGGGTAAACCAGACTAAAAGACCCAGGTAGGCTTTAGTAATATATTTATATTTATTTCAAATTTAGCATTATAGTTTTGTCTTATTTGTAGTGTGATTCGCGTTTGTGTATAAAACACTAGTAGATGTGGAAGTAACACACAACATTTATTGATATTTTAGTAAAATGAACGAAATGACTCGAAAAAAGATCCGTTCATTTTACTGAACGAGACTCAAAGAACCGAATCTGTAAAATGATCCGAACTTCCGATCACTACTACTGATCACCCGCTGGCTCATCACATTATGGAAATGGATATACAGCATATAACTTCATGTGGGTCACTGTGCTTCAACCCTTTAGAAGTCTCTGCACGGTGCATGTGCCAATCTTACAGCTGTTTAGAATTAGGTAGGAATGACACGACCCGCCTATGGTTTCATTTTGATTTCAAATATTACGTGTAGGTTTCAAAAAGATGACTCATTACTGCCACATACATACAAGTATAGTATCTGTGATATGGCTGGTATTTTCAAAGTTCTGTCAGAAAAGGGCAAATGACACAAAAAGTGCTTGGAACAGTGTTTTCTTTAAATACAATTTTTACATTGTTTTGACGTCGGCTTTTGGGGGAGATTTTTTAGTTTAACTAATTTTCATAATAAAACATAAAAATTGTTCGTTCTCAATTTTTGCAGTAAAAAAATAACAGTGTAATACTGTGAACTGTATCTTTTTGCACATATTCAGGTTATTTGTCGAATTATTATGAAAAAATCTTTGTGGAAAAAAAAAGATTAAGTTGAAGCTTGAAGTTTTAACCATAATTTAGAGTAGTATCAATAGTAAATTAGCAAATTGTAGAGTAGTACAAAACTTCTAACGCTTAAATCACTTTGACTATAATTGCGGTTAGTAAGGAAATAATTGTATAATACATACATACATAAACTGTATTTTATTCCTAAATCTTTGATTATTTCTTTGATACTTTTTGGGAAATGAAGAGGGAAACAGTAAAATTATTTCCAGTTAATTATTCGATTTCATTCATAGCAACTTATTGTGCTGTAAAATCAGATCATGCCTTCTGCAATTAAATGAATAAGAGCTGATATTAAATCTCTCGGGGACAGTTGACATGACTAGCAATTAGCTAGACAGCTCTACAATCCAAAGGTGAATATTATGAATTTTACATAGAATCAAGGCAGTATTGCTGTTTCTATTAATGCAAAAATGAGTAAATATTGTCCTGTAAAAACTGAGTTTGAAGCTCATTCGAAAAAAATATACTGTGACAGTGTGTCTGTGTAGATATTTCAATAGATTTAAATTTAAATAATGAAGAAAATGGCAGAAAAAAAAACAAACAGAAAAAGTTCGAATGAGAAAAGTTGAAGTCGTGACCAATGTACACAAAGGACATTAAGTTTATTGAAAAAATGTGATAGAAAGATGTGATACAACTAGACGCAAGCTTGTTGTATATTTATAGTATTTCCAACCAAATAATAGTGTAATTGTAATGGGTCTGAGACACTTTTGGGGTCAGAAATGCAGCCAAAAGTAGGAAAAACAAATACAATTCTTCGCCACCAACCTGAGCTAAAACTAACGAGGCACCCGAGGGAGAGGAGACAGAAGAAACCTTACAGGAAGCGAGAATATACAGGGAGAGGAAGTGACTTTGGCATAAATTAGACAGGGTCATGCAAGCAATTTGTGATGTCACAACGAAGGTCAAGATCTTTTTGTGGCGGATGAGTATGGCGGAATACTCCCTACCTTATCGAAAAATGTAAAATTTCATCAAACATTACTACAGAAGTGAGCAATGTCTGCCAAAGCGATCATGGCATAGTGGAAATAAACTGTAAGCTTAGGATTCAATATCGAGTTGCACTGCATTAATACACAAGCTCAGACCAGTCTGGCCATTCTTCTTTGAAATTTTCTCCAACTCACAACATATTTTCTCCTTTTGGGACCATTTCAGTAAACCCTATAGATGGTTAAGTGTAAAAATCATAGCCGTACTCAGACCAGCCCATCTGGCACCAAGAACCATGCCACGTTCAGTCACTTAAATCTTCCTTCTTCCTCATTCTGCTGCTCGGTTTTAACTGCAACAGATCGTCTTGACCATTTCTGAAGGCTGTCATGTGATTGGCTGATTAGAAATTTTCATTAACAAGCAGTTGGACAGGTGTACCTAATAAAGTGGCCAGTGAGTGTATGCGTTTTTCTTTTTTTCCTTTCTATTTAAAATGTATCTGAAATGGCGGTCTACTGCATTATGCCACTAAATGTTGTACATAACGTTCTAAAGAAAAACTATGTTCTATGATCTGTGTGAAACGTAAATGAAAACGGCTGAATCGGATTCTCCACTTCAGAAGTTCACTCTAGATGCATTTTGCATATGGAATGACTCCCCGAGAGATGCATGCTCACGTTAATGATTGAAGTCAGGAGATAATTTCCAAAGCTTTCCACAAAGTCAATTATCTCCGTCTGCCCCTCCCGCCCACGTGCCATCTACCCCTGCAAGCTTCATTTATTACCTTTAGAGAGTTTTGACAGAAATACCATTAAAAAGACACTGACATTACTTAAAAGAAAGGGCATCACACAGTCGGTTGATGAAAATTAAGCAGCTCACGGGCTCGTGCGCATTCGAAATGGAGCTAGACCACTGTGACAGGAAATGCGTATCAAATGCGTCGCTGCAGTGGCTAATAGCCGTTGCTGTACCGGTGATGGTGAATAAGGGGCATGGCTTCATCAGCCCCTCTATTCTCCACCATCCCTCCCTCCTCTGCTAAGAGAGTGTGTGTGTGCCACTCAGGCGGGCAAGAGAGTCGGCCTCCAGCTGGGTCGCATTTAGGAAATGCCAGTGAGCATGGGAGCCTTGCTTGACTAAGCGCAGTCTCACAGAGCCACGCGCCACTGGGGATAGTGTGAGAAAGGGTGCAGAATGCTGCCCTCCCCCTTATACCACAACACATTCATATATACAGGTCTGCACACAAATTGAAGGATACAAACATCCACATTGGCCTGTTACACTTTGGATCTTAGGCGAGCACAAAACTGCCACCGCTACAACACCCACCTAGTGCCACAGAGCGCTCACGGTGTTCACTTGTGTAGAAAATGGATCAATGGAGTGAATTTGTAGGAGAGAGAAACTTCAAAATGTTATTTTACTGTCTGACTTTTCTGCTCAGCCTAAAACAACTCTAGAAAACTCTACATTCCTTAAATTGTGACCATCAAATGGATGCTCTGGGTGGTATGCTATAACTCCTGGCAATTGGAGAGGCAATGTCTTAATTAGCTTGGATAAAAAGGCACTGCCTTGCAGAAGGACAGTAAAGGGAACTATATGGCTAAAGTTTGCAAACAAACTTTGATGTCAGCTTTCAAAATTGCTGTTCAAAGCCGATGGGGTGAGCCAACCCCCATTTCTCAATAATTTGTTTGCTTTTTGCTCTGTAGGGGTCAGTGACATAATGTTGTGTATGTCTCTATGAGTGAAATAAACCAACCCCCATGTCTGTATGAGTTTTCAAAGCTGAGATACATATATCCCAAACTGGTTGCTATGGTAAACCACCTTGTTGCTGTGGAAGAATCAATGACACAATGTTGTGTATGTCGATATGCATGAAATAAACCAACCCCCATGTCTCTACAACTTTTCAAAGCTGAGATAGACATATCCCAAATTGGTTGCTATGGTAAAAAGCCTGTTTGCTATAGAGGGGTCAGTGACATGTATAAAATGTCACATATAATAAAAAAATCATGTTACCATTATACCAACTACTATAATAAACCAACAACAAAGTCTTTATCTTATATCACATCTGAGATAGAGTTTAGAAAATTTGGTTGCTAGGGTAAACCGTATGGTTACTAGGGAGATGTCCGTGGTGTTTTTGTTGCCTTTTCCCATTTATTTTCAATGGCCATTATAAGTCAATGGTAAATATTTAACCCCTTCTAGGGCCTAATACTTTTGCACAATAATTGGTATGCTCTTGCACAAACTGATAACCTCCACAAGGTTTTGGACCACCTAACGACTCTGAGCATTTGTTAACAGACAAACGAATACCCAAGACTTTAGTCATGCTCCGGTGGTATAGAGCAGTGTTTCTTAACCAAAAAAAATCTGTTCTGAACGTGTGGGCCGCGAGGGCCGCGGGACCTGAATATCGCTTCCTAACACTTGGTAGCAGTGAGGCGTCAGTCAGGCGTTGTGGTATGTGCCAGTAGAGCCTTGGCCAAATTAGCCTCTTTGCCTTATTTCATTTTAGTTTTTTTTTTTTTACCTTTTAAACCACACTCAAATCCATCAGAGGACATTAAAAACAAATAATAAATGATATTAATAATAAAATTAATTTGGAAGATTGGGTGTACTCCTTATGAGCATCAATGATTGCTGACGCACCACGTCTCGCACTGCTGCAGTTTCCCGGGCAAACGCAGAGAGATCCGATTGATGGTAAGACGTACCAATGTTCTCTCTGTTAATAACGTTAACTTTAAAACGGTCTATTTCGGTCCAAACTTGCGTTATGGGGATAGTGTTGTTTTGGTTCAGTTGAGTTGAGCCGGCTTCGCCATTTCGTTCTTGCTGTACCTGCTCCAATACGGAGTTTAATAAAAGAGCCGTTGGACAGCCGTTGTTTCTTGAACTCCAACTTATCTTGGAGTCTTACTGAGACCAAAGCTCGCAGCAGACTCAGAGCATCTCTGGAGGCTACCCTAAGAGTGAGCCTTTCCACCCAGACTAGATTTGATCATGTCTAAGAGACAGGCCCAAGTCTCTCATTAAGAGGTTATCATGAAATGTGATTTGTAGCATGTTAAAAAACACACTGTTGTTAATTTGTCACAGATTTGGAGAGTAACATATGGTACAAAAGTTAAGACTACTAGTTTGTCAAGTTCATCAGCAGGTTGCACTCTATTTAAGTGTCATTTACAGTTTATTTCATTTTAAACTTATTTTAAGTGTGTTTACTTTATTACCACACAATTTATCAAAATGCCTTATAAATATTTTTTGGGATTCTAATTTGTGCTAAGCACGACAACTTTGGTTTAACTGGGCAGTGTGAAAATATTTTTTTTTCTTTTACTTTAATTTAAAGAATACTTTAAAGATTTAATTTTAATAAATTTCATTTCATTATTAAACACAAATCAAACAAGATGTGGATCAATTTACATTAACAAGTTTTATGAATGGGCCTTGAATCACGTTGTACAGGGAAAATTGGGCCCCAGTGTCAAAAAGGTTAAGAAACTCTGGTATAGAGCAGTGTTTTTCAACAAATGTGACATGGCACACTAGTGTGTTGTGTGATTATGTCTGGTGTGCTAAAAAAATTATGTAATTTAAACTACTTGGCCTAAATCAATTCGCAAAAGCATCGTAAGCTAACGAAGTTTGTAAAAAAAGATTGCACGGCTGACCTTAACGTTACGGTTTGTTTACCAAAAACATTGTAACTTAAGTAGCACTTGAAAATCTCCGTAGATCCGCGAGTCCTCTGGAAATCTCGCAAAGCCTTAAGTGCATCCAAAGGGGACAGAGTTATGAGTTCTGCTTTATTCACCAAAAAACACATTCATTTAATTCAAATTAATATTTTTATTAATTTCTACTTTCTACTCATTACACAATTTAATGTAGTAATAATAACAAGGAATAAATGAATGGGAAAAAAATGACAATAAATGTTGGGATTAAAACGTACATTGTTGTCTATGGACAGGCTAGTACGAATGTATTAAAAATTTGATGCCACAAACAAAATCAATGACTTATTTACTTATTTTATATATTTAAATAGTTAATAAGTTTTAAATAGTTAAATAAAAACATTGAAAATGTTGAAATAGTTTGAATGTTGAAAATGTTGCTGATGTCATTTCTGGCAAGGACTGTTTGAATTGGTTTTACGTGAAATTAGAGGAAGACAGTGTTTTTACAGTACGACATTTTATTTGATTCTATCCAGCGAGTCCAAGAGAACAAAACAGTCACATCCTGATAAACTGGCACCAAATATCGCTGGATTTGGAGAAGGTCTATTTGGGTTGTGGAACACGTAGATGAAACGCAATAATCGCAGTCAGGTCATCTTGCTTTTGGAGGCGGGAGACTGTTCTTTGGGAATGCAGCCGGTCAAGACCGTTCTGGGAGGTGATGATGACCAGAAAAACATTTCGGATTGTTGTGTAATGAAATCGGTCGGTTGGTTAGTTCATTAATGCGCCCCATCAGTCAAACTGAAAAAGGCAATGCCATTGCGCTGTATAAACTTGCTTCATGCGTATTTATTCCGTAACTTTGTGCGCAACGTTTACATCCGGGTTTTTTTTATCATGCAATTTTCCAAAATATCGGTTTAGCTCTTTCCCACTACAGTATCCAATACTGACCAGCAAAACAAATACTCTTATACTGGTGGATACTAGATAAACGCAAGCAGGACAAACTAAAGCGTAACATATTTTTTCCATGTCTTTTTATTGATCCTGTAGGAAACTCAGAATTGAAGACCAGGAGATTTTGGGGTAACAGAACAAGATTAATGCTCAGAGAGCTGCAGTCATCCAAAATCTTTCAACACAGCACACTGAAACATTCTTTCTTTTTATCTTAAACACTGGAAACCTGCCCACAAAAGGAGTGGTCTGTTAAAAGCATGATCAGATAACAAAAGACTGTAAATCAAGTAACACCTACCTAATTCCACCAGCCCCCAACAAGGGCAACATACATTGACTGGTATTATGTAAAAAGAGTTTGTCTATCTTAATAAGAATTTCTCTGCAAATCACAATCATTAACTGATGAATCTTAAGTACCAAATACAAAGTTACATAACTTTTGGCCATTGTTAAATGGTAATGTAGGAAAAGTATAGCTTACAAAGGATGTTAGATTTGTAATCCTACAATCCCAAGGCCAAACTCTTGCAGAATGAAGATCTTAGAAACGTTTTGATTTGACTTCTGTTAGCTCTTGGTCTTTGCTGATTAGAATGATTTGAGCCACTATCATTACGGAAATTGCACAAAAGTGTGAATATTGAATATATTGAATACATTGAATAAAAGAAAACATACTAGCTTGTTTAGTTTAATTGGTTACTCTATATATAATATCAACATGTAAGGGGTTAAATGTTATCCGTGACACTTGCATCAGCGTTATTAGAATGTTTCTAATTTCGTTATTGTATTTTTGCTTTGTTTACAGACAATTGGTATTTACATGCCAATAAACACACTAATTGAAAGAGCGAGCGGGTGTAAGTGTGTACTTTGAGCCAGTGTTAAATTGTCTGTCACTAAGCCTTACATCTGTACACAGGACAATGCTTCCACTCGATGCAGAGTGAGTCATCCTACTAAGAGCCCAAAGCTCATGTAAAGTACGAAGAGAATCAGATGATGTTTTATTGTCATTAAAAATGGAGCGCATGAGTGTAATCCGCTCAGAGGGAATACAATACAGGGAAAATGTACTAACTGGCGTTCCACGCCCTCCCGGTAGAGAATTGAACATTATATAAGTTAAGGAAATTAATGAAGAAAATAAAAAAAATACAACAAGTCAATCAGAAAAAAATTAAAATTATGGTAAATGGTTATTAAAAATTTTGAGGTGAGAAAGTGACCCTTAAATGTATTATATCAGTGTTTCCCCAAGATTTCAAAGCTTCTTGAGGCATAAACAAACATTTTAATACTTTAAAAAATGAAACCACAAGCTAAAGACTCATAGGTGTCTGTTAACCAAACGAACAATCAAAAACCCTGAAATGGTGAAAGACTGTACCAATCCAGCAGGTTGGATTAACGTTTTAACGCGAGTATTGTGTAGCGAGCTTGCAAAAACACATGCACCTCTGTTCGGTGATCAAACAGGAAACATCTTGTACATCCTGTAAGCCCCGATAGCAGAGTAAACAGCAATGTAGTCCTCACTTCCACCCCACCATTACAATAATACATTTTTGTAAATCCGTGTGTTCAATGAATCAAAAAAGTGCAGATAAAACCCAGGAAGGACTTTTTGTCAGAGTCTTGTTATCTTCATGCATTTATTTTCTTCCTTTTCACGCCTTTTTGTGGACATTAAAAGAATTTACTTTGCTTTTTTTCTGCAATCGCAACCATTAAATACTACTTTATTCTAGTCTCGCTTTATACACTTGAGACAAAAAAATGAAAGTTAATTAATTCTGACTTGATTTAATAAATATATTGTTAAATAAATTAAATAAGCTGAGGGTAGCCAAACTGGGAAAAAATAGGTGCAAGACTTGAATTTGACCCGAAGACTTGAATACATCTATTGCATTAAAAATGAGTGATGTCTCTTTTACAAATGTACAAGAAAAAGAAGCTGTAGGGATGCTCTCTGACATTTCTGTACAATTCTATCAAACAGCTTTACAAAGAACCGTGGAAGCTAGAGCAGATCCTCTGACCTGTCTATGTCAAGGTTTAATGAACTATTGAGGTTCTACACAACCCTGAACTAGTGGCTGACTATCAAGGACAGAATGAGGGATTAGCGGCTCCCCACGGGCCACAAGCCTGTCGCCCACCCTGGGGTAAGAGCAGGGGGTTGTCACGGTAACCCCAACTGCCACTTTCCCAGCCTGGTTACAGGGCAGACAGCTCATGACAGATGCTAATGATGCTGAGAAGATTTCCTGCAAAACCATGTGGTTTAGTATCAACAAGAAGTGGTAAGGCAGCTAAATTCAGGCAACAGAAACTGGTCATACGAAAGAGATTTAATCTGCAACGGTGAAAAAATGGTAATATTCTTAAACTTAAGGCATTTATAGTTCTCTGAAAAGCTACACCAGAAGTAGATTTAATTCATCGATTGAAAATGAATAATTTTGGTAAATGTTTTGCAGAAATATTGAGACGTTTTCCACACTTAAAACAAGTTACCTTTGGAATTCTTGTTGTGCACCCTTTGCCCAGTTAGGATTACCTGGTACTGGCAAACTTACATGACTGGCTTGAGCCAATTTCAGTTTCTTTGGACAATGTCCATAGTTTTATTCACCAGAGATCAGTCCTGTCATAGGTAACTGCAAAGCATTCAAAGTGTTACTTTTGGTTCAGTTTGTGATCTTTTCAAGGAGATTCTGGCAATGTTTGCTATTTTTTTGGTGTTAAAAAGCTAGTGATTGACTCCTGAAGTTTGAATGTCAGAATAGAGCTACTGAATGGTGCAAATGTGGAGTTTTAAAAAGCAAAGTATCTACATCATCTTAACTTTCTCTGTTCACAATCTATTTATAAAATGTATGTATGAGTTAACTATATGAAGTATCTAGATGGCTAAAGATTGTGCACAAACTTTGATGTTGGCTTGCGAAAGTGCCATTTAAAAGAGTTTTATTAGAAAAAAGAGAATGGTTGTCAAGGTAGAATTTTTTTTAAGCAATGGAGGGGTCAGTAACATAAAATAATGTTCCCATTGTCACAATAAGTTTTATAAACCAACCCCCATGTTTTTATAATTTACCAAAGCTGAGATAGAGTTGTTAGGGTAAAAAGTTTGGTTGCTATCTAGCTGTCAGTGATGTCATAAACATTTTTAATTGCCATTTTCCCTGTCTTTCCCCATTTATTTTCAATAGACATTGTAAGTCAAAGGTAAATATTTAACACCCTTCTAGATCCTGGGGTTCAACTACTTTTGTACAGTGGTTGGTATGTTCTTGCATAGACTTAGGACCTCCAAAAATCTGTTTGAAATTTCTATGAGGTTCTCAGTTTGAGTCACATTTTTACTGCATGTTAAGTCAATGAACATTCTCACCAATTTCCCAGAATTCTTTTTGTGGTTCTAGAATGAAAAGAAATAGGAACTTGTTTCAGACCAGTTTGGATATCTTGGCAAAGTTTGGTAGCTTTAGCTCAAGCAGTCTAAGAGGAAATGCATTTAGAATTGTTTGTTTTTCGCGAAAGATGAATAACAATCATAAGTATGTATACTGAACAAAATGAACTTCTTGTGACTTTAAAATTAAGATTAAAAACCCCAATTTAAAGGTGCTTAAGCAAAAATATATCATTTGAATGTTCAGAGACAAATGTTTAAAGTCCATAACAGAGTTTTGGTTTAATAACCAAAGGTTTGCAGTGCCGGTAAATGGCCATGTCCTCAAAAACCATGGCATGCAATGTTAGAATATACTACACCACGCCCACTCATTAGCACAAACATCTCTCTGTCTCACCATGTAAACATTAATCCTGTGAGCCGTCATGGCTCAAGTGATGTCTTGGGTCTAAGGAACTGTTATCCTCCATCAACTGAACCATTGAGGACTCAGTGTACATGTTTGATTCATGAAAGAAATGCGCTAAAACCTGCTGTCACCTATTCAAAAAGCATATTTGCTCAAACAATATGACTGCAGACTGCTTTGTGAACGTGAGTACTGCACCGACTATTCCTGATCCGGCCTTAACTCCTAAACAAGTGAGTGAATTTATTTTGAAAGAATATTCTATTTATCAATAAAATACCTGTCTTGGAGCAGTAAAAGGTGGGGCAAGTGGGCTCAGTACCCCCTTCAAATTCAAGTCAATGAGCTTTCTTAAATAATTTTCAGCCAAAAACGTCAAGTTTAAAATAGTTTTAAAATAAGTACATTTAATTTAAATATTTTCCCAGGTCTCCCTTTTTAGAGTGCACATGTATTAACAACGTGTATATGACCTTAACAACCAAAATTACTTTTTATTAGACTTCATTTTCTGGATAAACGGAGACATTTAAAGAATTTAACAAAAATTCTATTTTACTTTAAATGCCATATTGCTAATGGTTTAAATTTCTATGGTTTATATTTAAGTTCAGAACGAGGCCCAAAGCCTGTGAGTGTTGAAAAGGAAGAGGATTGCGAGATGGGGTGAGGGGGGCGAGGATGAGAGCGCGGCCCCCTCAACAGTGCAGCTGCCCAGCAGGCAGTGGGAAAACAACAGCGGGGTCCTGCACAGCTGTGCCCGGAGTGGGGCCTGTCACTAGCGCTTAGGCTGACAACCACTCGTCGCTCGTCGGGGCCTCCTCGCAGGTCAGTGGGTGACAGGAGGGGCCGTCACGCTCCAGCGAACACCACGCAAACACACAGTCACACAGGGCCATCGGCACACTGGGAAAAGGTGTTCGCCACCTCATTCGATTGGCTTGTAGCAACAACTCCATTTGCAGAGCTCCCCAGGTTTTAAAATCCTGTTGTAATTAAGTGTTAATGTCAAACGAAGTCTAATGAAGATGTGTCCTTTTCAAACAAGGCTGTGTAGTGTTCGGGAGATTGTCGGAAAACACATTTGAGGCAGGTGTCCGTCTTTGTACTAACTATAGGCTTCTTTAATGTAACTGCACACGGTCCGAGTTATCCTTCGGTAAGAGCTGACAAAAGCGTTCAGAAATGTAATTTCTGCAACAATTTGTTGTCTGGTCAGATTGAATATGTTGTACCATCTTTCAATGGATACGTGTTTAATTCTAATGCATTTATTTTAGACTCCTCTGATGACTCCTTTTACATAGCACAACAAATATAAGATGAATTTTTTTAAATATATTGTTGATATTTTACAGTCACTGCTTTATTTGCAGAATAGGAGGCGAAGGATTATGAAACATTAATACATTTAATAACAATATCTTTGATTCGACAAATAATTTGAGTTAAGTTTGTTGAATTGTATACACACAAAGACAACAGTGCATTTTTTAATGAATTTTACTCAATAAAATGATTTGGAAAAATACCAATTTCATATCATTTTGTGGCTTATACATTTTTCATTTTGAATAGACATTTGTTTACTTTTTTTTTTTTTACAAAAATCAGTAGCAAGGTGGCACATTGGATAACAGCTCAGTGGTTCGATACCAGCCAGGAGCAAAAGAATAGTTTGGTTGTTTGATGTCCTTTTTTTGGTTGTGGGTCTTTCAAATCCCTGTAATATATAGGTGACTTTTAAAGGAAGTAACCTTTACCAGTCTCTTTAAATCCGTAGAGTACTGTGGAAAATCTTTAGGCAGGCAATGCTCTCAGAAATGAACAAAATATGGAAAATATTTAAATCAAACTTTTTTTAGTGTGAAAATCCTACAAAATAGCTGAAATTTTTCTTTGTGCACCAGGTAGGATCTTGGTAATGCAGTATACCTACCTCGTGTCTTGTTTAATTTCAATTTGGAGTTGTCCTGTTCCAGTTTTAAGCCTCCTTCACAGCTGTTGCTGTTTCAGTCCATGACTAAGTTTCAACATTGATTGGCATTTTTAGCACCTGTCTGGAATAATTGCTTGATCGTACACCTGACTATAGCCCTGCAAAACCCTTGCAAGTGTACCCACAAGAATTGACCTTGGCCTGAAAAAAGGTAGTAACACCAAATGTTTATTTTAATTTAGATTTTTGTTCACTTGGCATTTTGTAAATTTACAAAATTAAACCATCATTATTTACACAGTAGGTTATGACTGACACTTCAAAGTGAATTCCAGGTAGAGTCAGCAATTTACTTCTTGGTGGTGCATCAATCGAAAATGAGTAAAAACTAAAATAACTTAAATATGCACAAATTTAAAGTTCAATAAAACTAATTAGGGAAGTAAAAGTTAGGCCACTGATTGGTCTACCCACCCGTCATAGACAATTAAGGCCCAAAGGAACAAGGTTTGCATACACTGCACACCACCACTAGATGTATTTTTGATGAACTGCAAAAGGGGTCGGGCCAGAAAAGGGGGTCCCTCAGATTTTACATATCTCCCCCGTGGAGTTACTAAAATTTTATTTTTGATTTTAAAACTCCCAGTTTTGCCCTCATCCACAAGGAGATTCACCTATTCTGGGTATGTGGGGTGGGCGGGGCTTATCCACCAACCTCCTCCCGCGTCTGTCTGTTCTGTTAATTTCCAAATCAGTCACTTCCTTATTAGCCGTATTCTAATCAGGAATAAGAAAACACTACAAAAAAAAAGTTAGCAAGTTTATTTTTCTCTATTTCACTTCAAATATATTTACATTTCATAGCCAAGGTTTCCAACCATCATTAGCATAAATATGAATAATTCTATCCTTGACATTTTTAAGAATTTAATAAATATGAGATCGCATTACTCGCCTTTTTTACTTTTAAGCTTTCATTTTAAAAGTGTATTTCTCTTCATGTTAAATCAAAAATGTGAAATTATTATTTGGTCATCTTTCCAAAATTGACTGAACTTTTCCTGAACCGCGAAATAGAATGCTCCAAATGTTTACCATGAATGTATTGTTTCTCTACTCAGCATCAGTGGTGCCAAGTGGGGCATAAATTGGCCAATAAGCAAATCAAATGCAATGCACTTGGCTTCAAATGCAGAAGGGGACACCGCTCGCCCTAATGTTGAAACAGCAGTGATGGGATGATAATTCTGGAAGGTTACACACCTATTAAACATGGTGGAAGCATTGTTCTGCGCTTCTAACACATCTGTGCCCATCCGCATCCAAAGCTACTTGTTGAGCTGCCTAGTTTTGATTGAACAAAGTGTCATCCTGACATATGAAGGGCAAATGTGACATTGTTAAATTGCATCAAAAGGGCAAAAGGAAGTCAACAAAACATACAATATTTTATTCAAATCAATGTACGATGCGTGCACTGCTATCTTTACGTTGCTTTACTGTGTGGTTGAATGACTTGGCATTTCAAAACTATTATAATAAGGTATTTTTTTGTGAGTCTGCTTAAATTCTAATAGTTGGAAACAGATTTAATGCAAAGGGTAGCAGACCGCATCAAGTTTCCCATATAATTTCCATGAATATGAAATGAAAGGTGTAAACATTGGCTTGAATAAGTGAAGGATTGCTTTGCAGAATGCCCTCGAATTTGAAAATAAGTGACAATTTTAGTATAGAAGGTATGCATTGATGTCACTTTTCCCAGCAGGCTATGCCCCGTTTAAAGACTGAGAGGTAAAAATAAATAAATAAACAAGCTGTACATTGGCTAAATCTAATATAGAACAGAGCACAACTACAAGTTATGTAGCCAACGTCGCAAACCGTGGTGACCGGAAGTCTACATTTCAACATTATTTCTTCAAATACATGTGGCGTCATGTTTCCCAAATCCTAGTATGAATATTTGATTACCACTTATCATTATATTTCATGTATATATATATATATATATATATATATATATATATATATATATATATATATATATATATATATATATATATATATATATATATATACATTCAATTAACTTTTGATTAACAAGTTTCAGGAGGAGTTATCAGGGCAGTAAACTGTGTATTCAATGCAGTGCAGCCTCTACGCAGCTAGCATGTGCCAACAAGGCCCACCATGGTAGCCGGAAGTCTACGTTTCAACATTATTTATTCAATTACATCAAGAGTCATTTTTAATGTGACATGATCACACATCCCAAATCCTAAAATGAATAATTGTTTACCATTTATCATTTATTTCAGATCTATGTGCATTCAGTTCAAGTTTGATTAACAAGTTTCAGGAGGAGTCATCAGGGCTGTTACCTGTGTAGTAAACCCAGCGCGTTCTCTACGCTGCTAACTTAACCAGCCTGCGCCAACAGGGCCAACTATGACGACCAGAAGTCTATATTTCAACATTTCTTCAAATACTGCAATCCATTTGCTTCTCGTTTCTCTGGATTTACGCAGTACCGATGATGGTGCTCCTGAAAATTGGTCCTAGCAGTCAATTGCACAACACCGTTTCCTCACTTTCACTACTAGCGTCACTCAGCGACTTCTGGGCATCGTGATGTCATGCACATACCAAGTTTCAATAATACAACATTAAGACATTCTTTGAAACTAATTCTGCATCGTTATTGGGCAAGACATTTTTGGTTGTTTACGTTTTACAGCACATTGTTCTTGAGACAAAGATTACACTTTAATCACATATTCAGTATAACATTCAAAATTACCAAAAAAATAACAATTTTTCCATTAAAATAGTGTATTTAATTCTTGGACCTACTTGACTTTTCCACATGTCCTCAGCTCGTGTTTTGCCTGCTTTTCGAGTCATCTCTTGTCTATTTCAGGACTTCCAAAAGAGCAGAAAATGGGAAATAGCTGGTTCTTATGGGAAGATCAAATGCAGGTGTCAGTATTCACTCGACGCGGTTATACTCACTTCTCCTCATAAAATATTCCTTACATAAACATATCAGGTGTTTAAATACCCTAAATGTAGTCGACTAACGTACGTAAAAATACATTTTCAAACGTGAACAAAGCGTCTTCCATTAGCAAAAATCTTCAAATTAGCAAGAACTGTTCACATTTTGTCAAACTTCTCAACTGTTTGCCTACCGTAAGGGTTTGAAGTCTGTTCTTTTGTTCCTTGTGTGTTTTGATTCTCATATTTAACACAAAGTGTTAATAAACGGAGCTACTCTCTAAAGATTTCAAGTGTTAACTTTTAATAAACGTAGGTAACGCGTGCGTTCGTTCTGAATCTTGAGCAAAATGATTCATTTGAATCGAGTCTTTAAAAAGAATCAAATACATTAACACAAAATATGTGTCCCAATCCAGGCTGCATTCAAAATTCACTTTTATTACAGTGTTCAACAGGTTAAACGCCATGAGAGACAAGTAATATGTCCCAATTGAATGTATTTAAAAATCAAAAGGTTCTTAGATAACTGCTTTTAATGCAAATCAGAAGTGTGCATATCATCACTTATAGATCCCACAGGGTTCTAATTAGAAGAAATTAGATGTATTTAGTCGTGTATACTACACACTTTTCAAACAATCATGACGTATGCCCCAATTAATATAAATGCACAGGGGTGTGGATATAGGTTTGCATGTTCTCCTAAGCTTGTGTGCACATTCTTCAAGTACTTCCTCCCACAAACCAGGCATATGCTTCAGGTCAACTGTGAAAACAAAAAAGTCGTTTTTAATGTGCCCTCGATTGTCCCAAATCCTAATATGAATAATTGTTTATCATCTATCATTATACTTCAGATCTATTTATATTCAACTGACCTTTGATTAACAAGTTTCAGGGGGAGTTACAGACATCGACACTAAGCTTACCAATCCTCTATATAAAACAACTAGAGAACTATTTATGATGTTCAAGCTACCCCGCTGTCCACCTGAAGTCTCTGGAGTGCTTTGGTTTCAGATCACCTTCTATTCCCAGAAGCATTACTTGGACAGCGTTCCTATTTTACTTTATTTACCCACCAACCAAGGTTGTGAATTAAGGTAGGTCCGGATAAAGAACTTGTGAGGGCTGGTATTCCCCACTAACCCAATTTCTGAGTCATGGTAACTGAAGCCGTATTATTATTATTACAAGAGAACAGGCTTGTAACTAGGCAACCAAACATCCTTTTAAGACTGTATCCCTGAGTCTGGTTCTACATTTCTGCTGCAAACTGTAGAGTAAATACTTTCCTTTCAAGGAACAGCATCTACTCTTAAGCCATAGCTTTATGGTTGAATTGGGAATTGACAAATGAGAAAACCAGCAACAAATGGAACAATTTTAACCATTTACTGTCTGTTAATCAAGCTTGAGAGAAGCATTTTCACTGTTTACATGCATTTGTTTATCACTGCATACATTCACTCCTTTTGGCAGATTTAGTGTAGCCAATAAACCCTGGAAAGTGCTTTTGTAGAACCAAATAAACATGTTCTAGGAAACTCAAGCAAAATCATACAATGAATGCCATGTTTAAGCTGGTTCTCTTGGAAATAAAACTTTTTACAGTAAAAAAACGACAGCAGGTAAAGAGCTTTACCGTCAAACATACGAAAGCACCGTTTTTGGTTTTACAGGATTGTACTGTAAATGTTACAGAATTTTTTAAGCTTATAACTGTCTAATTAACATATTTATGTAACTATAAAACAGTTTTAAAGATTTAAAATTTAATATTTACGGTTCATGACCATTTTCATACAACTCAGAACTGTCTAAGTATAAAGTTAGGATTGGAATAATTACTGTCAATTACAATTTTTACAGCTCAGAACTGTCTTTTAAAGGTTTGTGTTGTAAAAGTAGTGGTATTTAAAAAAAAAAAAACTGTACATTTTACGGTAAGCCGTCGTTGCCAAAACTTTACAGTCAAATATATAGTAGTTTTACAGGATTGTATTGTGAATTTTCTATATTTTGTTATTATGTTTTTATGGTTTATAGCTCACTAAATGCATGTGATCCCATGGGTTTCTTACTAAAGATCCCCCAAAACACATTTAAAATGATGTTTTTTCTATTAGTGAAAATACAGTAATGTGTTCATTTTTACAACAATATACTGTATTTAAAAAAATACTTTTATTTTTGATGTCTTACTCTGTAAAGTTTTTTTCTATCACATTTTCTGTTAAATATAGTTATTTTCTGATGTATTTCTGAATTTCTGAATATTCTTGGATCAACACATGGATAATCAAATTACAATTTTTATATTTTCCCAAACAATATAAAAGACATATTCTCCCAAACAACATTAGTTGTAACTCAGCTCCGACACAGATGTAAATTTGTGTTTTACTGACATAATTAGATAAATGTGGCTTTCCAAGCTCTTGGAGCATGACGCCGTCCTAAGCATCTGAGTTCATTGGAACAGATTAGATTACTCAACAGTGATCCAGCGATTGGGATGGTGTCATCTTCTGCCATCAGGCTTCAGAGGACAGTCCTTTCTTGCAGATCTCCGGCCCTAGAGGGGAGGCAGCGAGGGGGAAGATTGCTGCGCTTGACACGTATTAGCAAAGTGAAGCAAATCAGTAGCTTAGAGCTGACCTGTGCTATCTGTTATGTATCGGCCTCAGACTAACTCCCACACTTCATTGATTTCACACTCCTTTAACCACAGATAACTCCCTTTCCTTTACTTGTGTGTGAGCCACTGGGCTGTGAAAACCCTATTGGCTGATTATGAATCGTATAATAAATCCCATTTCTTCGGGGCAGGTTTGTGGGAATCATCGCTTGTGACATGAATGTAATTCGAACGATCTCCAGAGATGGGTCACTGCAATATGCTTTTTATATATAATTTGTGTTTTCTAAGCCGCACGATTGTGGAACACTGGGGTGAGAAAGTGTGAAATCCCGATGAGTCCGAATCAATCCAGTCACATGTGGATTTGAACACGGACAGAGAATAGACTGCGTCTCGACTCACTGATCCTCACCAGGCTCACTGAACCAGAAACCACCTGAAATTCAACTATAACAAATGTCCTAGTAACACAAAGCAGATGTGCTGAAGAAAAGTACCATTGTCGAAAATGAAGACCTACGTCTATTTTAAAGCAACTGAATAAATAAATACATCATGTACAATGTTCCTCCCAAACAATAGCTTGACTTCCTTTTGAATTCAAGCATGTCTAATTATATGTTATGTAGATGCTACTTTTAAACACTACCTTCCTGTTGAATAAAGAACTCGCCCTTTACGAAAGCCAACACAAAAGATAGAACTGCGTCTGCCTAATTAATGCATATTGTGCAGGAAGATACATCACATCAGAAGAAATGAACACCACATCATCTGTTTTTAGCTTGTAGACATTGACAACTTTGTCAGATTGGGCATAAGGCAGGGTATAGTTAATTAAAAAAATGTGATTTAATAAAACGTTCACTGGTTTAGTGACTATTGACTTGCTGGAATAAACTGCACTCTACTCCATCCATAGAAATGGTGACAGTCCTCCCATAAGTAACTAGATAGCTGGATAACGTTGGCTTAAAAGTGTGCTGTTCAAAAGTCACAAAAGTTCCCAATATGAGTAAAATAAAACAACCCTGTGTCTATGATTTCCTTAGCTGAGATAGTGATACACCATATTGTGATACACCATACACTAACTAACTTAACTAACAAACTTATAAAAAAATAAAAATAAAAAAAAAACCCTCTGAAGCACTGATTTGAATTTATTTTCTGTACTAGCTTGAAAGTGTTCTATGTGTATGTCTTCAGATCAATCCACTTTGTACCAAACTGCTTGATGTTTACTCCCAATGTAAGTCGCTTTGGATAAAAGCGTCTGCTAAATACATAAATGTAAATGTATTGAATACTGCGACATATTCACTTTATCAGAATATGTTCCATATACCAACCCCCATTTCTTTATTATTTCTCAAAGTTCAGCTTTGGTTACTAAGGTACATTTTGGTTGCAAGGGAGCCGTCAGGGAGTCAATGATAAATGATTAACCCTTTCTAGAGCCTGGTGTTTAGATTATTTTTTATTATAGGTATGTTCTTGCACTGTTCTGATTCTATGAGGTTCTCAGTCACAGTTTTACAAAGTTTGACCCCCTCTTTGGGACGAATTTTGTATCCCAAATATCACACATTTAATATAATATAAGCACACAGTAAAGTTTTGATGCGGCCCCAAAAACCACAGTTTAATATAACAGTAAATTGATTAACTTTTTCTTTTTCAGATTTTATTTAGTAGCTGAGAATTGAAGCCATTTGACGCAAAGTCCATATGATAATTGAATGTTTCCACAATTAACTTCTAGAAGTCTGGGGCCTTTTTGAGTTTTTTTTTTATTTTACAATTTGCTACATTTGTGTGTGTGTGCGCGTGTGCGTGTGTGTGTGTGTGTGTGTGTGCGATGCTTGATAACCTTTTTCAGTAGAAATATACTAAAAGTTTTTTTTTTGTTAAATTTTCCTCAACTGACCTGAAAATATACAAAAAGCACAATTCTGAGGACTAAATTGTCATTTTTGTACTGTAAAAAAAACCTGTTTTTGTGTTTTAGAACAAAATCAAAAGTGTTGAGATAAAATAAAAATGAATGAATTAGGCCTAAAAAGCGAAAACAAGGTCAAAACAAAAATCGCAACAAAAACCAGGCAAACTTCCATCGTAAACCTTATACACTGTTGCAAGAACTTTTTGTGCCATTTGTGCTTGTTTTGTGCCAGAACTTTGAAAACCACAAGCCATATCACAAGACCATTCTCGCTGCAGACTGTGCATGTGCAGACGTCATCGATACCTGTCCGTATAAACATGGATTTTGTGCGTTCTGTAAATAATAAAATGCGATTGTAAGGTATGATTATAGTTTGCATCGACCTGCTACCCAGTCATTCCCCCCTAGGGGGCAGGCATCTCAAGACAGGCATCATTGTCCAGTCAGCAACACTGGCCAGAGCAGGGTTCTTCTTTGTCTAAAATAAAGATGGCTTGCTCTGACAGTGCATCGATTATCGTGGTCTCAATGACTCGTGGATTTGAAGGACATTCACCTGAAGAGTCAGCAAATGCATGTTGTCATCTGCAGCGAGGACTACTTGCATATCACAGGTCTTGTACCTTCTTTTCGCCACTAGACGGTGACAATTCGGAGTCTGTAAAAGGAAACTGAAAGACGATTGCGCATTTTCTCACATTTTAATTACCTTGCAAATTATAACTCTTGTAATGTTCATTTCAAAACAAAAATATCAATCAAAATTAAACAAGTGGTTTGAATCATTCCTAGCTAATTCAAAACAGCTGGTGTGATTGGCACACGCACCCGTGAGTGCACAGACTTCTATGAGTTAACTAGTGAGCAATATTGAATGAAGCATTGGATTCAAGGAAGGGACGAAAATTTATATCCTTAATACTTGTGTCAACTCCTCTCAGAAAGCCTCCAGCCTGGGTTTCTAACCAGGAACATTCTCTTTGGGACAACAGAGCCCCCAAATACAGTCCATAAGAATATGGAGCTTCTTTTGTGATTGGACAGCAGCAAAAACACTTCGAATGTGACAGAAAAATGCACTAATCCTCTCACGATGAAAGAACCTTCTCCTTGGCTGGTGTTGATATGAGGGGGAAAGGGACAGAGACGGGGTCACCTTAAACTGGGATTAGGTCGGGCAGCTTGCTGAGTCCCAAATGTACTAGACCCAGTGAGCCCCCCATTCTTTGTGTACTTTCAGCTTCTGAGGTGAATGCAACCTTATGATTTAAACAAGATATGAATCTATTAGACCATTTGAAATAATAAATATTATTTCTATGCAACAGTCCTAATTACTGTCGGAAACAAGTACATTAGATATCCCTCCTCTAATTATCATTTGGACAAGTGTTCTCCTAGAAAGATAATTAATCAAATTAACAGACCCCAAGCAGAAATAGACTAATTAGCAAATGTTAAGACATTCACACTCTCGTTCTCTCGTTACAAGACTAATTTGATTAATGCCACATTTTCTTCTCAGAATTAGACAAAACATCGGATCAATTAACTGCTTGAAAAGACACTCAACATCTGTCCTAAATTAGCAATGATTTCAGAGCAGTCATCCTTGAATTTTTCTGCATTTCATCAAGTCTTTCAGATCTCAGAGGATCCAGAGTCAGTCTAGAATGCCAGTTTAAAGATGATTCCTTTATGCAAGCTAACATTTCATTCAGTCCCAATGAACTTCATGACAACTTCAAAACAACTTCATTAGCTTCTGACCTCCGACATAGTTATTTAATTTGTTCAATTATAAATCACTTAATTCTTGTGGTTTGAGGGGGAATGAATCAGTCCTCATGAATGTGGATTTGACTGTCCAGGACAAAGAAAAACAAAGCAAAAGAGCGTCTTATGAAAAGAAATAATCCTTTGCACTTGTGAAAGTCAGATCAACAGAGGAAAGAAAAAGTACTTTTACCTAAAAGCACAATAGATTCTACATTTTCCAACCTTCTATCATCCAATTTTCGTATGCCTGTGTGAATTGCAGGCTCAGTTTTCCATCCTCCTCTGATCTCTGGCTTCAACATTCAGTATTTGCTCCTATACATAACTGCCCTCTCACTGGATATTTTCTCCAGAAAAAGTTGTGTGTGAAAATCCCACTAGATCAGCAGTATCTGAAATACTCAGACCAGCCCGTTTGGCACCAAGAATTCGCCAAGTTCAAAATCACTCGTCATCTTTCTTCCCTTTTCTGATAGGGAATTCTGTTTGAACTGCAGCAGATTTACATGTCTAAATGGAGTGAGTTGCTGTCCTGTGATTGGCTGATTAGAAATTTGTGTTAATGAGCAGTTGGACAGGTGTACCTAATAAAGTGACCGGTGAGTCTATAGCCTGAAACAAATGCGTTCACATTGTTTTTGTTGTTATTTCAATAAAAGATGGCTATTTTCATGACAAGTGCCTTTTTTATGATATTCGGTGAAGAAAAACAATAAGTAAACTGGGACAGAGAGAGAAGCCGGTATCGGAAGTGAAGCCCACGTTGCTGTAAATAGCCACATGTCAAAATGTCACCTCCTGAAATAAAGTGTGCTGTAAATTAGATGATTTACATTCGCAAAAATGCAGTTTCTTTATGTTCAGTAAATAAAATAAACAAAAAATGCAAGCATCATTTCCACTAATGATAGATTGAGTACGGTGGTGTACTCACAGTCTGAAAATCCGATTACTGAAAAGTACCAACCAGGAACACCAAGAAACGCAATTTAAAAGTGATATAACAGGGAGATGACAAACAAGAGACAGGTGGAGGGACTAATCTAATAATCAGGAAAATAGGCATGGAATCAATAATATACAAACCAATAATATACAAAAACAGACAAAAAATTACTAAAATGAGAAATAATGTGTCCCAAAGGAATGTAAATGAGTTATAATCTTTTAATTTTTCCTGGATTAAAATTACAGTGATACACACCTCAAATGACTGATTTTACTAAACTTTTTAAATGAGGTTTTTGCTGGCTCTGGAACAGTTCGCCTAGCAACACAAAAAAAGTTACTATGTGGTTTCCATTTTATCATTCTGCAACAAAAAAATTCAATTTTCTGTTAAATGAAACAAATTATAATTACAGTAAGAGACTTTTTATTTTACAGACCCAAAACCGGTACTATCTAGTGGCGAAAAGAAGGGATAACGCTTGGAAGTACAAAACCTGTGACATGGCTTGTGTTGTTCAAAGTTCTGGCACAAAAAGTGTCTGTACTGTACATAAGGTTTATGAGAAGTTCACCTGTTTGTTTTCACATCGTTTTGACATTGCTTTTTTGGGGGGAATTTATGAATTTTTATTTTGTCACAACAATTTAGATTTTTTGTTGTTTTATTTTTTGTGTACAATTTCAGGTTTGTTGTGGAATTATTGTGTAATATAATGAAAACATATTTGTAAAAAAAAAAAAAGAAGCTTCACAATTTTTTTGAAAGTAATTTATTAGAGCAAATTAAAAATGAAAAATAAAAAAACGCTCAAAAAGGTCCCGAACTTCTAAGGGGTTAAATACCTTTTCTACTCTTGCACAGGTTGGGGGTGTGAGTTGCAGTTCTGTCGGCTTTGGAACATCAAGTTTACAGGTAAGAGGATATGAGATACAATTTGCCGTCACATGAAAGGTTAACCTCAGGTGTTGGAAACGTAAAATCTTCTGATGGGGAAGTCAAGTCCCCATCGTCCCATGGGGGTTGTTCGAAATTTCTTGCTTCCTCTTGCAGTCTTCCTGTCCTTAGCTACTGTGGGAATTTGGACGAAGCATATGATTGTACATTGTGTCCAGATATTTATATGTTTTAAAAGGAATTAGTCCCACAGCAAAATTAGTATCTACTTTATCTACTTTACAGCATACCCAAAGGAGAAGGAATAACGAGTCACCAGCCAGGCGCAGCGTAAAATACCAGCATGAAAACAGAAGAACACAGTGGAATGCAATGACAAGAATCCATAATGTACCAGTTAAAATAAGGGAAAAAATCCCTATATCACAGTTTAAATGTTTGCATTTTATTGGAGTTAAAATTACTATTTTATTGAGGTTTTATTTGTCATCTTTAGAGATTAAAGAGGGAAATACCTAATCCTCACTGAAGCAAAACCATTAGTAAGCTCATTTTTCATCATATTTAAAACAAAGATGCATAGTCACGAGAAACGAAAGAGAGTCCAAGGCTTGAGGAACAGCGTTAGGGGACAAAAGCAAATCATTTCTGGATGGCTGCTCGGCTCAACCTGAGGTGATGCACCAAGCTAGAAGGAGGCCAGACTCCACACAGCTGCTTGCTGCTCCCTGTGGCCTCTCACTTGGGAACACTAACCCTCATCTCAGGGGCCATCAGCTAAGCCTGAAGGTCCCCTGAGACCATTTCCTGCCTGGCTTTCTTCTGGCCCTCACTCAAAAGAGCAGCTAGAAGCAGCGACTCTGTACCTAAAGGGATCTGATGGCAGCAGACTAAGCAAAGAAGAATCCCAAATTAAGCAGAATATCTGGAATATAACGACTCATTTTATCCAAATGTTAAGCTGCAAGGGGAGAACATTTTATTTTAATATGCATTTTAGTATGCATTTGAATGAATTAAAATAGTCATAAATACTGTGTAAAATTTAAATAATGGTAAAATATGTGAAAATGTAAAATATGCCAATATGTAGAATTTAAATATGCGTAAAATACAGAAATATGTCAAATTTAAATACTTGCAAAATGTTTTAAAATATACAAATTTGTAAAATGCAAATACTTGTAAACTATGCAAATATGTTCAATTTAAACAATTATAAAATAAGTAAATATGTAAAAAATATATAAATATGTAAAATTCCAATACTATTAAAATATGTAAATATGTGAAATATGCCACATTTAAATACTTTTAAAACTTTTAAATATATGCAAATTAAGCATTAAAATACATGATTGTAAATTATTTTGTTTGTCTATTTAAAGTATTTTTTTTTCTTTTACATTTGACTAATTCCTAATTTTCAGCCTATAGTTTTATTTTAAAATCAAATTTTTTTTGCATTTGTAGTTCATACAGTATCATTTAGGCCCATCATACAATGCAAAGTCCCGTTTACGTCTGAAAGTAAATAAACCAAACATAAATCCGAAATATTTATTTAAACAATCAAATTGCACCCTAAACAGCAATTGTTGTAATTTCCTTTCAAGTGGCACCTGTCAAACCTGTCAGCCTAGTTCATTTCATGGTTTTTCATATATGGTTTAGGTCCATCAAGAACATTTCCAGACAATACAAAGTCACTGTTAAGTCTGGGAATAAATAAAAATGCACCCTAAAAACACAACAATAGTTTTATTTTCTGTTAATAAAATATGTATTTTTTTGCATTTATATTTATTATGTGATTGGTTAAATCACTGTTATGTCTGGGAATAAATAAAACCATAATATTTATCTAAACTGCACCCTAAAAAAATACAAAAACAGCAATTGTTTTGATCTCCAGATGTCAAAGTGGCTTTAGAAGTCTCGAGTAAAGAAACATATCAGCTTTAAATCCTCCGGTTCCCGTGAGAGAGAAACAATTTGGGCTTTTCTTGGCGTCAAATAATAAAAAAAAGCCACAATCGTGTTTCATTTTAACTTCTACTTTTGCTTTCTCTCATTTATTTACTCATGGCAGCCCAGACAAATTGCATCCTTGGATATGAGCAATTTGCTCTAATATACTTTTCAATTACCACTCGGCGTCAGAAGGCCGAAGAGGATGAGATGAGTGGGTCAGGGCGGCCCCAAAACAATGACAGGACCCTGGAGCCTCGGCCCCCCACAGCTCTCCCATCTGCAGTCATTACAGTGACTAGTCAGACATGAAGGAAAAAGCCCACTCTCTGCTCTCCCTGTCACACAGCCGTCAGGCAGGACAGAAAAGACAGACATGGAGAGCGAAAGAGAGAGAGGAACATCCGCTTTGTTCATGGGCCTTTTCACAAACCATCCATAACAATATTCAAACAGTAAGATTCCAACCGTAGTGTAAAAACGATCATGAGCCTTTACGAGGGGGTCCACGAGAGCCACTCATCAAACAAATCGTCAGGGGCCTGTTGAACTCCAGTCTCCCTGTGACCCCAGCTTCTGAGGGATTAGCTGCGGAAGCTGCGAAGATCATATGACTCCGCCGAGAGAGGAAATAGACTTTTCATAAGCGCAGGGAGAAGCCACTCAATTCCAGCTCTGGGAAGGTTCTTGAGCCTATAGGAAACAGACAAAAAGAATTATCATGTCAGAGAAGGTGGAGAAAAGCAGGCCCATGCTGACCCCTGCATCACAGACTTCACCTTTCTGACCAGTAGGGGGCCACAGAGGATTAGTATTGAGCTCTGGCAGGGATTGACCTTCAAGGGAATCTAAGCTTACAATCACCCATAATGTTGCAAGAAAACCACACTTTACGGGAAGAGCATTTTATTATTTTAATTTATCACTTAAAGCAAAATAAAATAAAATATATAAATAATAGGATACAATAGAGTATATAATATACAGTACATATTTTTACCATAAATGCAACAGTAATAATCCACAGAATATGTCTGTAAAAATATTAACGGAACGTAACATTAATGTCTTATTTAATTTGGTCTAATTAATCTGCAACTGAGAATTCCTTATTTTTTTACATTGGGTATTTAAAGCTGTCAAGTACATAAATAATCAAATTAATTAAATATTCATAAAAATTACTACACATTTTGCAATGTAGAATGTTTCATTTCAGCTTCAGAAATACATCAGTGCATAGCGTGTTATTGTATATTTTAAAAGTTTTAAATTCAAAAACTAAATGACAATAACAAAAATGTAATATTATGCTACAATGTGAATATTTTTAATGAAATAAAAACCTTTAAAAAATCTTTTTTTGAAGTTAATTAGTGGTAAAATGCAAAGTGTTTTTTAGTATTCCATAAAAGCTTAATTTATACTGTGTAATATTCTTGAAATCAAAAATGTAATTTTGAAACCACATTTTGAAACCACTTTAAAAACATTGTTTTTACATGATTTTTAAATGAAAGCAATACAGCCTTGCAACTAAACATCCATTTATTCATTTTCCAACCAGATTTTCCCTTTTTTGGGTCATAGGGGTCTGCCGATCGCCAGTGCACATTGGGCAAGAGGCAGGGTTACAAAGGGGGACCCTGGACAGGTCGCAAAGCCATCACAGGGCAACATTCACACCTAAGGGGAAACTTCCAGGAAGGTCACCGGCAGCCTCAAACCAACAACCTTCTAACTGGAAAGCCACAGTGGTACCCACTGCTCCACCGTGCCTGGAACTAAACGGTTGATTTCAATTTTTAAAAGTCAAGGTTTAAAAATCTTAAAATCTTAACTGTTATTTTATTACTTTTTGTTTTGTTTTAACAAAGGTGCACAGTACATTTGTAAAATAAAAGAAATACAGCCTTGCAACTTAAAAGTCTATAAAAACATTTAATAAACACAAATGTCTAAATTGTTACAATTTAGTGATTTTACTACTTTCTTTTAAGCCTTGCCACTAAACAGTTGATTTCAATTTTTAAATAAATTAAAAATTTTTTTTACATTTTTAATTTTTTTAAATACAAAAAATCTGTCAAAATTCCAGATTTTAGTGTGATTTTACAACTTACTTTTCAAAACCTAGACTTGCAATATTTCACATGTATGTGTTTGGAAAATGTGACTTAATTTATTAAAAATCAGCTTTTATGATGAATTTCTGTTAAGAGCCATTGGCTGTAGAAACATTCTACACACAAACCCTACTGCACTGCAAATGCAACCTCAAGTGGTCATTCCCAGTCTAATAATGGTCACTGCAATCTATCAGTGCAGATGGGATTGATTATGGCTGATGGGACACAGGATGTACTATGTAACTATATCAACTTGTGAAAACACAATAAAAGGATGGAAATCATACACGTCTTGTTCATTAAGAGGGTAAAGAAATTATATTTATTCTGTGAAAAACGAAAATCCTGGTACCAGTTGTAAAACAATCTTCTTCCCACAAGTTGCTACAAAACACAGTTTTAAAGAGAGGCCCTTATCACTGCACCATCTTGGCACTTGACACAAAACAGCATCTAAAATCTCCAGCTGCCCACGGAGACAATGAATGAAACTAATACAAGGCCTAGCGGCACTCATCAAACCGCACGACGGCAGAAAGAGACAGCACTCTGCTTCCCACACACAGGCGACAGGAATCTTCCGTGCTGCACTTCTAATTGAGAGGTGAGTGGCAAATGAAGCCGGACACACAGCTCTCTCCCTGCAGACCCAGCGGCACAGGTCAACGCCTACTTCACACCCTCTGAGCCCAGAAGAAGAAAAGGAGCATGAGAAAACATAGATGATTTTAACTGGAATGGATATCAATGTGGGAGTTGGGCCACTTTTAAAGGCTGTCTTCGAGGAGACTCTGGGACTCATAGAAAGTTTGCAGACCACTGGGGGAAGGCCATCTGGGAACTTTTGGACCAGCATTTTCCAAAAATTGAAGTTGATTTAACTGGTTAGAACTGCGAAACTCTCCATTCCTACCAAGCCACTCTCGCAAGAATATTCTCCCGGGTTTGGAGATGGATTTATCTAAAGCTGAAATGTGACGACCTTGTGATTAATTCATTAAAATCCCAGTGACATCATCAGGAAAGCATGAAGTGCAACTACAGTTTCAACAGTTTTCAGAAACTTTTTCACAACAGCCTAGAACACTTTTCTTGACATATCATCTACCAAGTAGATGTACTTGACTTGAACTTGGTCTGCCTTGACTTCAGACAAGACTAGGACTTGCCCTGTATTTATCTGGGACTTGACTCAGACTTGCTCTGCATTGACATAGGACTTGACTTGGAATTGCCCTGCCTTGACTTCTGACTAGACTTGGACTTGCCCTGAATTGACTTGGGACTTGACTCGGACTTGCTCTGACTTGACATTGGACTTGTTTTGGACTTGCTCTGCCTTGACTTGGACTTGATTTGGACTTGCTCTGCCTTGACATTGGACTTGACTTGGACTCGCTCTGTATTGACTTTGACTTGCTCTGCCTTGAATTTGGACTTGACTTGGACTTGCCCTGTATGACTTGGGACTTCACTGTGATATACCCTGCATTGACTTGGACTTGACTAGGACTTGCCATGCATTGACTTGGGATTTGACTCAGATTGCGCATTCTTGACATAGGACTTGACTTATACTTGCCCTGCCTTGACTTCAGACTAGATTTGGACTTGCCCTGAATTGACTTGGGACTTGACTCGGACTTGCTCTGCCTTGACATGGGACTAGATTTGGACTTGCTCTGCCTTGACATGGGACTAGATTTGGACTTGCTCTGCCTTGACATTAAAGTTGACTTGGACTCGCCTTGTATGACTTGCGACTTCACTTTGATATACCCTGCATTGACTTGGACTTGACTAGGACTTACCCTGCCTTGAGTTTGGACTTGAATATGATTGCCCTGCATTGACTCGGGACTTAACTCGCACCTACTCTCCCTTGACATGGGACTTGACTCTGATTTACTCTGCCTTGACTTCAGACTAGACTTGGACTTGCCTTAAATTGAATTGGATTAGCTTTGCGTTGACTTGGTACTTCACTTGACTTGGAATGTCGTCCCTTGGACCCATCAGAATGTGACATATTCCTTTAACCAACACAGCACCCTGTTGAACACAAAAAAATCCCAGCATCATATTCAAAAACTACAATTAAAACCTAAGGCTTGTAAACGCAGTTGTTTTTGGTGTTTTTTATATTGATAGACAAACAAAATAATTGACAAGCTTATACTCGTTACAAAATGTTCAAAAGACTAGAAATTCTGGTGCTGAAAAGAAACAACTGATCTCCTGCCGCTCACTAAAGAGAAAATCTGTTACTGCCCGGATTCTGAACTGGCTGTAAAGCAACTTTCTATGCAGCACTAGGTGAGTTCATGTTTGATTCATTCATACAGTTTAAATTTGCACAGATATGTTGGTTTTAAATGGCATGCAAAACACATAAAAGGGTCTCCAAATTGGTAGCAGCACTTTGCAAACCCAATTGGATGGTAACTGTTGAGAAGATAAGACTTTTTACTAAATGACCTGGTCTACTTTTCAGTGATTAAACTCTGAACATATGGTAAATGTCAGGAAAAGCACATTCTGGCTACATTTCTAGTGATTACTCCTTAAGACTAAAAACATGCACCAGGATCTCTACAGCTGACCTCTTTGGGGTTCTGCTGGACAACCCAGTGAAATTTTTGCCAGTGCTGGAAATATTTTGCTGCCAGGATTATGAACTGTCTGTAAAGCAACTTTCTGTGCAGCACTAGATGATTTCATATTGGTTCATTCATACAACCATTGTTGTTAGGGTTTTTAAACTGCACGTCAATAATCGAGTTGAATGTAATTTTGACAATAGAGCAAAAGGAACGTGGCTGTTTTTTTAACTAGCCATTGCCAAATATAGCTGATGAAGTGAAGTATTGGTAAGTGCCATAAGCATATATGAAATTTACTGCATTTTTATTGTTTTATTTGTGTTATTTTTCATCAAATGGGTGTTTAATGATTTGTTTATGAATGTTTTGAAACTGAATTTAGGTTTAACTTGGCTGATTATTCATGCAATGATTCAAAGTGTGTTGGAACCAAATAGTTGAAGGATTTCTGTACCAGAATGATACTAAATGATAGGATTCATTCAAATAATTCACAAATAAATGTTTTAATAATTGCTTATACTTTTACTAAAACTTACTTGAGTGCACTTTGTCAAGCTGGTGTGACCAGCTACTGCAATACTTATCTTTATACCAGATTATAAGAACTGGAACTATTGAATCCTTTTCACAGCATCTTCACCAAAAGAAGTATTTAATCCTGACCTCGGCCAATTCAGACCGACGCACTTCTTTCGTGAGAACAGATCGCAACTCTCAAATATAAACAAGTCTATTGTGTACTGGGTTTTTGGGTGGTTTACGTGCAAGGTCCAGTGGCTCTGTCTCGAGGGTGTGCTGTTGTGTGTGTCTATGTGTTTGGGCTCAGTGAGGCAGAGGGAACTAGCAGAGCTAATGAACGGCATTGCTTTCATAGACAACCAAGGCAGGACCAACAGGGCCCCACTGCTCAAAGCCTCCTCATTTACCCCTCAAGTTCCCTCATCCACCAATACAACAGAACTGTTGGAATCACACATGGATTGCGTGAGCGTGGCCCTCAACTGGACAAAGCCCAATAGCATCAAAAGCCCTTCAAATTGTTTCTTTGAGTTGTTTTGTAATTCTCAGATACTACTAGTCTGTTTTTTTAGAGAGTTTATACGTGGGTGCTAAATATTTCTCACTTTTTGTAATGTTATGGGGAGTTTTGGTATTTAATTTTGCTATATTTTAGATACAATTCAGCGATTTTATATAATTTTGTTAGGCGTCACACATTTCCCATTCAAATTAATGGGAGACAGAAGCTGGACCCAGACAAACATTTCCTGCAAACCATTTATGAGCCCAACATCAAAGGCACTCTCCTGTTGGGGCATTGCAACCATTAGGAATGTAGGGGTTCTATTACAAAGAAAAAACAAAAAAAATCTTTTTTTAGTTAAACTCCTCCAACTTTTACATTAGTTTTCACGACACTAAAGTCAAAACAATTACAGCACTCTAATTTCAATTGCACATTGAAGCACGAACGATCATGTGACCACTGGCAAAGCCGTAAGGAGGTCTCTAAAAGCAGAAGAGATGACTAAAAAAATAATTGTTGATATTTTTAACACCTTCTGATGACAGATAGTCCACATGAAATGCAAATCGCAAAGACTTCCAAGACTTAAGTTGATACGAATGTTGGAGCCATGGTGAGTTCTGATTGGTCATGATGACGTCACCACTGCACTTTTGAAGATTTTAGTAAGTGTGTTATATAGATTTTATTAAGTTGTTTTGTGTTACGTATCCCTGCTCCTTTTTTACCTGCGTTGTATAACTTCTGAAATGGACAGGACGTTATTATGACAAAAAAAGTTTATGAAAATAATGTTACACAGAGTGATCTGCACAGTGATTTGGCTAATGGTGCAAGCTATGCTGTTGGTGGTATATTTGTATTGCTGTGAATCTCAATTTGACAAAGTCATTGAAAAAAGCTTCTGGTTGCACCTTTGATAGTACAATTTGCAATTACAACCCATGGGTCGCTACATTATTTAATGTCTGTCAGTAGACTATTTTATAATATACAGTTTGGTTTACAATATACATTTATTTTAAGAGAGAAACCAGCTATGTGTTTAGAATCAACAGGTCAAAAGGCAGTGTGCTTTCATTCTATGGGCAACATACAGTAAGCAATTAAGCCTGTATTTTCTTGAGGGGGAACCCATGCAACCATGTGGAGAACTGGCAAAGTTCTCAATGAAAGGCTGACCTTTAAGAAATGGATGAGGGAGTAAAAATTATATATAAGATCAAAAGTGTAACCAAAAAAAGATGTTTCCTAGGTTGAAGGAAGCATTTTGTGACTCTGATTTAATTGGTTAAAAATTATCTTTGAAGGTCTCTCACTTTACTGTTATTTTCAACTTTTTAAGATTTCTCGTTTTCTTCCTTGACATATATGAGGTCTTCCAGAATGGAATGATGCTGAAATTAAATGCTATGCATCAGCGCTAAACCTTATACTCCAACTGTTTTCTCTGTAGCAAGTGCTGAATCCTGGGGAGCTGCAAGTAACCTGCTAAACTGTGGGTGTGACGGAACAGTTTTCGTCAAAAAACAGGTTGAAGGTGGGGGATGCGAGGGGTCCTTACAATGCTTCTAATCTCTAACATGTGCAGAATTTTTTAAAATGAAAAGATTTATGAGCTTAACAAAAAAATGTATTCATATTTATATTTGCAAAAACTTAATGCTATAATATATTTGCGAATACTTAAAGAGCTGAGGCACAAACAAGATTTTAGGCATTGGAATTCTGAATGCATTTTTTACTTTATACACAAAATTTAATGAAATCTACACAATTTGTGTGACTTCAAATTTACTTAAATTACTACCAAAATTTTGGTCAAATTATTTCCATAAGAAGTGAGCCCAAAGGTTCCCTTTTTGGTGAATTAGACCAATGAAGTTTGTAGCTAAAACCCTTGTACAACACATTGACTGCAATTTGATACATATTGAAGTGATTTTTTTTTTTTGCAAAAAGACCTTTAATATTGTTCAACCAATTGTTGTTCATTATAGCTTCACTTTAAAAAAAGATTTGGCACCCCTGTAAATTTTCATGACTTTCCTCTAGAAGTCATTGTCTGAAAAAGAAAATTCAGTTAATATTTCAGAAGGAAAATAAAGTTAATTTTGATTTATAAAAAGTGTGCAAAGTTAAACTAAATTAACCATGTGAATAAATTTCAGCATTTAATTCATTTCAAAACCTTTAGCAATAATTGTTAGAACTCAAAGCTGTTTTGGTAACGTCAACAATCCTTGAACTCTGTACACGGGTGAATCCAATCATGAGAAAGTATTTAAAGGAGGCCAATTTAAAAGAAATAAAAGAGACCAATTGTAAGTGTTTCTCCACTTTACATCTTCTCTAAAGAGTGGCAACAAGGGAGCTACAAAACAACTCTGAGATTACCTAAAAAAACATTGTGGAACATCATTGTTTTGGGGAAGAATACAGAATGTCTTAGCTATTTAAGCTCTTATTTAACTTTGAGGAACATTGTGCAGAATTGGAAGACCAGAGGTTCAGTTCTAGTTGAGGCGTGAAGTGATAGACCAAGAACAGTCTCAGATAACCAGATGTGCAGGATGGTGAGATCAGTCACAGTCAACCCACAGACCAGCTCCGAAGACCTACATCATCATGCTGCAGATGGCGCCACTGTGCATTATTCAACTCTTCGTCACACTTTGCTCAGGGAGATGCTGTATGGACGAGTGATGCGACAATAGACTTTTCTAACTAGAGTTATTTGGGGCATTTGTCACTACAGTAAAATTTGGTGGCACTTAAATCATGCTGTGGGGCTGTGTGGCCAGTGCAGGTACTGGGAATCTCGTTAAAGTTGAGGGTTGCATGGATTCCACTCTTTATCAGCAGATTCTGAAGAACAATGTCTAGGAACCATTGACAACGTTTAAACTGCACTGGGCAACAACACTAAACACTGCTCAAAATCTATTCTAAGAACTGGAAATGTTTTGTACAGAAGAATGGTCCAAAGTACCACAATAAAATCTCCTCAAATATCACTGCGTTTTCTGAAATTTCTTATCCAAACAACCAACCACAATCATAAAAATGTCCAGGGGTGCACATACTTTTGCATACCCCTGTAACGCAATGTTCAAAATGTTATTTGTTACCCAGCAAGCCTGCTGAATTTGTTAAATGTTCGACACTGCTACATAGACAAATACGAAAGTCAGAAGTGTGAGAAGAGTTTCATTGAAGTCCACTGAGCCAAAAGAAGCAAGGGAGCGGTCTACAATCTTGTCACGGTTGCAGATTAGCTGTGGCCTGGCTGACCTGGGCGAGAGAACGGGGCCAGACAGCTGTGATTGCGGTAGAGATTTCACACAGTGTAATTACCACACTGACACCAAGGACTCTGAGGTAGAGGGAAAAAAAAGAGTGTGTATAAGCAATTGTAAAAACTCCGTTGCGTTGATAGAGGGGGGAGGGGGCAAAGAGAAGGAGAGAAAAGGGGGCTCTACAGGTTATTAGCTCTAAACACGGGGAAATGAAACAGCAAAGTCAATGTGTAATTTGAAGGCCCATCAAGCCTCATCAGGAACAGCAGGGAGGAGAGTGTCTGACTTCATCAGCTCGCTCTTCTGACTTGTGTGGAAAATTACAGTAATTAAAAAGGCAGCTAAGTACTCCGTCGAGCGCAAGGGGATTCTTTCTACCCCCACCTCTAGTCACCTTCAGCATGGCCGGCTGCTTTTTGCATGACCTCTCCGGTCCTTGCCGCCCGGCTTTGTGTGCCGCCAGAGAGATGGTAATTACCGCCTCACTGGCTGATGTCGTATTGATCAGCTGAGAAAGGTGCTGCAGCAAAATGAGAGTCCTAACACAGTTGACTCGAGGCAATCGAAAGGTAATTCCAGCCCGTGCGATGATGCAGCCCTTCTCCCCTCAGTCCGCTGATGCCTCGTTCTCCACTACCCTTTCATTAAGAGACAGCTGTGATATTGCCAAATCGATAGACAACGCTGCATTGATTGCGCTGTCACTGAGGCTTTCTACACAGGGCTCAATCAGTGATCTCTGACATGCGGCCTCTGATCCTAATAGTCTTCACTGTTTTGCCACTGCCATTTAATGGGAGGACAGTGACTGTTGTGCCTACTTTGTTGACAATGACACTCAGGCATCTTTAGCGCTTTGTCGATATTCCAAGTTCTGCAGATATCTTTAAGATGGAGAACTATGGGTAATGATGTTGCTGTTGAGATCTGTCAAAACAAAGTGGCTGAGTTTGGTAAATAAATAAAACTTGACGAGGGAGGCCAACGGATCAATTATGGAGGAGACGTCCTCCATAATAGATTTCGGCTTAGGAGAATAACGGGCAAGCCTGGCGATGTAAACGATTAGAATTCTTATCATTTCATTCAAAAATGGCATTCTCTTTCACAATTATAATCCATGTTTGATACTAAACCAAAGACGTTCAAGTCATGTTCGACCACTGAGGTTGGAACACATGTTCCTGTATTTGGTAAAGTTGAGGAAACACACGATCTTCAAAAGCGAATAGGTACGAATAATAGGTACGAAAGAGCATGTAGTTGGTACAGCTAACCAAACGGGAAGTCCATCTGGAACTGAAGCATCCAGAAGAGGATCTTTAGCAACAGGAAGGTGGTGAGTTAGGCAACACAGTTAGGCAATAAAATTCCCATCTATGGATAGAATTGGGGGTTTGGGGTAAGTGTTAGGTATTTAAACACTAGAAGACCTTGTTTGATAATGCTTGGGGCCTAAGTATGCGGTGCCTAACTGTTGAGATCCACCATTGCAGCTGGATGCTACTCAGAAAAGGAGTTTCACAGGAAGACATCAGAATGGAAATAAGGAGTTGTATCCACCCTAGGGATGTGTCCACCAGGATCTTCAGCGACAGAAAGGTGGTTAGAGAAGAGGTGAGAAGCGATCCCCAGATGCAAGGAAAGGCAATTTTATCAAGCTGCAATACCTGAGCTCAATAGTTAGGCACCGCACAGTTAGGCAATAAAATTCACATTTATGGTTAGAGTTGTGGATTTGTGGTAAGTGTTAGATATTTAAACACTAGAAGACGCTGTTTGATAATGCTTGGAGCCTAAGTGTTGAGCATTGCAGCTGGATGCTACTCAGAAAAGAAGCATGTTACAGGAAGACTTAAAGATGGAGATAAGGAGATCACTAGGGTGAGTTGTATCCACATTTGGGTTGTATCCACCAGGATCTATGGTGACAGGAAGGTGGTGAGTGAAAAAGTGAGGAGAGATCGCTTGAGGTAAGGACTGTGGATGCAAGGAAAGGCAATATTATTTAGCTGCAATAGTTTAACAGTCGCAGGCAATAAGATTGGTCTATGGTCTTGGGTGATGGGTGATCACCCTGTGAATTGACTGAATATTAAATAGGACCATGGATTAGAGATTAAGCACAACCCCAGTCTCGATAAGCATATTCCAAATAAGCTGCATTGAAGTAAAAACACAGACGCACCAAGCCGGTGATCAGGCATCATCAGGTATTTGGTAGACATTGTAGAGGTGCGTCAGTTTGCTGTTTCCAGCAGGTCGACTCTTTTGTGGTGGCTTTTGTCAGATTTGCATCAGCAGAAGTTCAACATGCAGAATCAGCGTTGGTCTTAATAATAAAAAATATATATTTTGGGAAGATATATCACAGCAGGAAGTTATATCACAACAGGAAGTTACAAGTTTCTTCAATAAGGCAGTATAACAAGCCTCCATCCAACCCGATTATTTTTTGTTCTCATAGTATGTTGTAGCTGTAGGCAAGTTCAATGTTTTAATTAAATAAAGCCACATTTTCCGTTATATCTTGATAAACATTATTTCCAGAGTCTTCTGTAACGGGTTATGATTTATGTTTCAATTACAGCTTATTGTTGCCATCGAGAAAGATGATTCAGACATCGAATCAGAGCATGTCTGCACTGCTCATCTCTGGTGCTACCGCCACCTAATGAACCTGATGTTTTTCTATCAGTTATGGGTTGTAATATAGAAATTACTCTATTGCTAAAAAAAGCCTAAACTAACACACTTATTTAGTGTAAAATTATAAATATATCAATGAATGGTTTGTTTTAGGGGTGCTGAAGTTGCTAAAATTGCATTTTGTATTTCACCAAGCATTAACTAACATCAGCAATGAATCTGCGCAAAAATCTGATATGTGCTCTTCAAAATGTAAAAATAAAATTATTTTCCTTTTATTTACTGTAGCTGCTTTGACACATTAAATTAAAGCATCAGTGTGAGTTTAAACTCTAAACAATTTAAACTCTCTTTTAAAGGTTTCAATAGATAATGCAATACCAGCAAAGGTTAACCTGAGCTTAAACTACCCGTACTGTAATTATTGCTGGCTAGATGTAATTGAGGCCAGCGTTGAAAGATGTTTTTGTCCATTTTAACAAAGCAGTAATCATCCAGAAGGACTCCTCCACTGTTTGACTTTCAAACTCTTCCAATTTCCCTCACAATTTGTGAAATCAAGAGGTTGACAATCCCTCAATTTTCTAAAAGTGAGCTAAGGGCTCTTAATCGCCTACTTCAACTTAACACTTAAATCAGGAGTGGGCGAGGAGCACAGGTCACCCCCGAGAAGAGGCTGAATGGCGGCTTGAGGTTTCCTGTGTAAGACAAAACCCTTATCAAGTGGGAGATCGACAAAGCATTGAGACTGGGAAGATTGGCCTCCGAAAGGGAGTGTTGAACTCTTTCAGAGAAGACAAACTGTTGTCTTTAGAATTATTGTGTTGGAGAAACTGAACATGATGATTACAGTTGGGAAATTTGTGCAGAGGTCACACTTTTCTTGAATGGGGGGATATGATCCCTTTTTATAATCCTTGAGACATTTTCCCGGCTAATGATTGTGTTGCGGTAGCCTACATGGTGCGACGTGCAATGCAAAAAAAGTAAAACTACATTTGAAGTAATTTATACCTTGGATAAAGTTTATTTTGGCAGTACCTAACTAAACAACAGTGGAAAAGTACCAAAAACAATAGATTGCCAAATCGTAGATCGCACTGAAAACGTCTGGATGCAGGCTGGAGCTAGAAGAAAATTCTAAATATAAAAGAAAAAGCTACTGACAAACACTTGGGATTTTGTAGGAATGATCAGTTGCATATTGGTTGAAACTCTGTCATTAAATGAAACAAAAACAGCTGTGTAGGAGGCTTAAACTGGGCGAGGAACCCAAACTCTGCTACAAAGGCAATGTCCAGCAGTGCAATCAGAACTGGCAGTAACCAGTTGAAAGCAGGTACACCTATCTACATTCTAGAGACAGTTGAAGCCCAAAATGATGGTGATGGTTCAAAACCAACGTTTGGTTGAGATTCATTTTAGATTAGATACTTTTATAAATTCCAGATCATTGCCATTTTGTTTCTCTGACGTGGGAACAAGGCTAAGGGACTTAAGTACGCATGAGAACGGAATCTGGGGTATTTATTAGGGAGGCGTATTGTAGGAGGCCAATACTGAGATTTATATAGGCCACCAGGAGGGGCAGAAGGGAGTCAACTGACAGTGAACAGGTGTTCCAATAACATCGGTGTGGTTTGGTGGGGGGAACGTCTACAGTTTTTACCCCACACACACTCACACTTACAGCCACTCACAGACAAGTAAAGATCTCCAAATGTTCAATTTCAAATAAATAACCAATCAACTGCAACCTACCAGCCTGGACTATTGTCTGTGTGTGTAAGGACAATGTTTACTCACCAAGACAACGAAAGTGGCCGGTCTGTTCCCACAACGCTCTGATCTCAACATTATTGAATGTGTGGGATTACACAAAGAAAGTTTTAATAGAGTAGTTGTGGAGACCAGACAGGTTCGTTCCAAATGTTTTGAAGGCAAATAGTGGTTGAACTAAAATTGGTTTATTTAGATTTCTCTTTTGTTAACCCATAGAAATCTCTGGTTTTGAATTAATTAGGAATAACATGACTCACCTATTGTTACATTTTTATTAAAAAAAAAAATGTGTAGGTTATTAGTTTTTATATTTTTATGGTTTTAAATGAACATTGCAAGAGTTGTGACACACAATATGCAAGGCATTTCAAATGAAATTGTGAGAAAATGTGCGGTTAACTTCCTGAGTCGTTTTACAGACCCCAGATCGGTGCCATCTAACTCTTAACTCTTGGAAGTACAAGACCTGTGATAAGGCTTGCATTTTTCAAAGTTCTGGCACAAATCAAAGCAAAATGGCATTAAAAATGGCTCGGAACACAGGTTTTTCAGGGATTTATGAATTTGTTTAAACACTTTATATTTTGATATAGAGCATAAAAACAGTTTGTTGTCAATTTCCAAAGTAAAAAAGCAAAATGTAATACTTGTAATTGCTCTTTTTGTACAATTTCTTTTTTACAATGGAGTTTACAAAAGTAGAAAGAAAGAAAGAAAGGAAGAAAGGAAGGAAGGAAGGAAGGAAGAAAGAAAGAAAGAAAGAAAGAAAGAAAGAAAGAAA
>SRMA01024053.1:0-23732 GCA_007224835.1 Danionella cerebrum
CTTTCATCTCTTTCATCTGCGATGGCCTTTTTTTCAAACACACATTATAGGCTGGCATTGGCGCTAATGCGATAGACTCTTCCAGAAAGCTTAAATCATCCACGCTTCATGCTTGCAGGCAGTTCAAACTCTCTTCTAACTCATTAAAGCTGATTTGGGATTATTTACATGCCGCTGGGAAGCACAGTAAACATGATTAGGTCGGACAAATACCGGGGTCAGTATTTTGTGGAAGTTCCAATTAATAAAACATACCAACGTGAAGCTGGAGCTACAAGCACGAGAAATCCAGACAGCCTCGCCTGGCTTAATTGGCAAGACAAGCCAATAGGAGGCTGAGGTTGAAAGGACATTAACTAGCATCAAAACATCAAACAAATGTAATAATAAATATGTCACATCAAAACGTGACATTCATTTGGCTTCAACAGATTCACCAACCAATTTTTCACCAACCAAATTCGAATTTTAAAATGAAGTAGATTTTACATCTTACAGTGTCTTGACTGAGAGCTGGGCCTATGCAAGAAACCAGCTCTACTAACATAGAGAGTCCTGATAATTCTAATATCACCTAGAATTCCTAGCCATATCTCGCCAGTGAAAGCTAAGCATGGTGACTTCTTGTTATTATTGCTCGATGTGAGACTAGATGTGAAAACCAGATTGCTGCCAGAAGTGGTGCTCTGTCTGGAATGCATACTGTAAAGAAGATCTGGTACTGTAAAGCAAGGTCCTCACACTCTGTGGACATAAAATACCAGTATATTCCTTCAGAAGTAGTAGGCATCAAGAATTTACTTTGTTCTGTAGAAACATAGCCACTCCCGATGGCACTCCACTTAATTATGCCACTATTCAATTCCCGCCATGGTCCAGTCATCCTCAACCACTTAAAAAAAGTTTCTCGCACTTTATATATTGTCAGATCACCAAAATGACTTGCCTGGTTCCTCGTGCTTCTTGATTCCATTGCTGTGTCCGAATGCTCTGATCCAACCATCTCTCTTGAAGATCCCCTTGGCCTGGTCTACTGCTCGTCTGTGATTGTTCCAGAATCTCTGCACTGTTGTTGAAGTCTGATGAACTTCAAGATCGTCATAACTCTGATAAGTTACATTGCTTGTTTTCTAAGGACGGCTATACTTTTGTAAACAAAGTTATCTGAAAATAAACCTAAGTAGAATTGACGCCGCCTCCTTTCTCTTGCCAGAATTGTGGACGTAGTGAAGAATCTCCAGATTTCCATCCACAATTTCAAAAAGGCTTTTTACAATCAAAACATTCTACTTATCCACGAATTTGTCTACATTGTTCTGACTGTGAGATTTTAAAACCAGTCACCAATCTGTGAGCCTACTACATACATAACCAGACACATCATCATCAAAGATAAAAGCCTAATAAAATTGGAAAAAATAAAAGAAAAGCAAAGATAAAATGGTGCCATATGTAAGTGGGTTAGAGGGTGTTAAGAGGAAAACACGGCTTGGCCACAAATATAAATACATACTGTGTCCACACGTACTTCAAGTCTTAGCAGAAAAAGACACTTAGTGGCTTTGCACACAGCCTCCTCTTGTAATTTGCTAAAATTAGCTGCTGTTGACAAGAACTCCTGACATGGTGATAAAAAAGATGAATTATGCAAAGGGTTTGTACAGAGGAGGACTATGAGGCCGGGTGAGAGTTAGAGGGAAAGATGTCAAAGGGAAGTAAGTATATGTTAGAATAACTCTCATGCATGCTTCATACATGTGAATGTTTGCATTAGTAATCTTAAAACTGGCCATAGTCATTTGGAAGTGTCCGAAATGGCCACACAGTTTTAAAAAAGTATTTATTGGCATGTAAGATAGCACTGTGCTAAAATGAGTATGACAATCAGATAATAGAAGCAAGAAAATAACACTATTAGAATAAGAGGTAATTGACTACATTAAACACATAAATGTTTGTTTTTGGAAGATTTTAGAAACACCCACATTTCTACTAGTTGTAATGAGAAATAAGTCTGAGTTTATTCATATTCATGTGTGTTTTCATGCTCACGCCTAATTTGTTGTTGTAGCAGAACATATGCTAAGAAGCGGTTTGCTAAGTTCAATGCTTTTGAAACTGCTGTTATTGTTCAATGAAAGGTAAAGCAATGTCTATTCGTAGCATCGCTGATTGGCTCAAAGGCAAAACGCATTCTGAAAAATGGCCAGCAACATTTCAATGGACCTAACGGGCATTCAATTCAATGTAAAATTGAAGACCTTTATGATCCATGAGACAGAACATGCGAACTCCACCTGGGAACCTTGAACCAGCAATCCATTGACTGAGAGGCAGCAGTCCTACCAAATGTCCCAACTTAATCAAAGCAATTAATTAATTGATTTTAAAGTTCAGATCACCTCAAGCTGCAATCTAATACTTGCTGCACAATCTCAATGACAAGCCTCGAATTGACCGCCTTTAAACTGGAAGGCCACAGTGCTATCCACTGTGCAACCCACCCTTCAATATTCAGTTCCAGGTAAACGATCAAGACAAAACTCACCAGATTCACTACAACATTCATCACAATAATAGATCATCTGTACACCAAGACTCAATGGAACATTTTTAGTACAATGTTATTCTTTTTCGTTCCTATTCTTTTTGTTTTAAATGGGGGGGTCAGTCAACTCCCAGGTGCATTACTGCCATCTATTAGACTGGAGCTAGATATTACAGGCTGGCATGTCTGATGAGGTGACAAGGTAATGAGCAACACCTGTGAGTTAATGTGCAGGGAACAGCTGAAGGTATTTTCACTGATTAATGTAAAGTGCAAGTATTTTTGTACATATATTCAGGGATCTTAAAGTATGTGACTAAAGTCAAGTCAAAATTATTTAAACTGTTTGATTTAGTGGAAAAATTAACTGCTTTGTCTATGTTTAAAGCAAGGAATAATGTATTGCCAAGGGAACTTCAGAATCTAAGTCTAAATCTACAAGTGTATACCACATGTACCACTAAAAAGAGGTTTATTTTGTAAATAAATAAGTGGAGTAAAAATGTGGAATGGGTTGAGTAAAAACTTAAAAACTTGTATTAGTATAAAACACTTTATATTAAAGTATAAAAATGTGTGTTAATCAAAGTATGAGTGAAGAGGTTTAAAAGATGACTATTTGTTAAGTTAAATATCTACTAATACAATCTTTCTTTTGTCGCTGTAGATAACTTGATGGCTTTGAAAAGTTCATTGTGAAAGGGGGTCGGACTGGATAAGTTTATTCTTCTTCCTGCTCCCATTCAAGCACGTACACAATAGTGGTATTATGTTACCACTATGAGATGTTACCACTTTAAATACACAGTTTGAGATGTTTTTTATGGCTGTGTTTGTTTTATGACCATCTTCCCATTTGCGATGAACTGGCACTGCCATCTTGGATGGTGCGCTCTTGTTTTTTTTTTTTCATGCTACGTCCATATAATGAATTAATATTAATAAAAAACCTGGCCACTTTCTGACATGTACAGGATTTGTTTTTCATTTATTAAAAACTGGATGGATGGACAGACAGATGGATGGAGGGTTTGCTTGGCAGATGGATGGATTTTATCTGTGAATCTAAGATATCTCTCCTTTCATTGTTGGGAAAAATAATCCCAGTTTCGTACACTTCCTTCTCAGAACCATAAACTATTGTCTACTACAGAGAGAGGACACTTGAGCATATCTGCATTAAAAGCTGTGGACACAAAATTCAGAGATGGAGGAGGGTTCATGTTCAACACGAAGCTGCTGCAGTATCTGTGTGGGTGGAAGTGTCAGCGTTCAAGAGACTCCCATCTTCACCCTCTCTGTTCACACCCACATCATACTCTTAGTTTTAGGACAAACTACTGTAAGCTCTTCCATTCCTTTCAACTCAACTGATTAGAACGTGTCTCTGCACAGGTTTTGTTTAGGTGTATTCTGGAAAACTTACGAAAAGATCTATGTGGAGGCATGGCTAGGGTTCACCCTTTTTCACCTTTTACCTAACGCTGTGTTTTACTTTTCTACATCGATGGCACAAAAAAACAGTTCTGTTTGTTTACAGTGAATGATGCTGTCAGGCATGAAAAGAATGTTATTTTTGACAGAGTATTTGGAGTTTAGAGGTAGTAACAAGCAGACAGGATGCTTGCAATTATGTGATGCTCTTCACCCTGCTGTGACTGTCAGAACCTGTTCTTCACTCATTTTTAGTGCAATAAGCATTTCATAATTAATTCATATATACACACATAAGATGGATACTGAAGCACGAATCCTCTACTAACATCCCAGCACTATATTAGCAAAATAATTTAGTCATTAAACCATTAAGATAAACATCAAAAGGTTGTTTGAGATGTGGTGAACATCATTCAAGATAATGTCAGGTGATTATTGTGGGGGAAGACTGATTTATTTATATCTTTTACAATTTTTCAAACTATGAGATACCAATATATGTTTGTGCCTTAATACCGCACACCTGGAGAAGTTGAGTTCATCCCTCTGCTCTGTCAGAGCACCAACGGCCTCCTAGTATTGCAATGGATGGTAGGACCTTTAGATGTACAGCTTCAGTCTCTGGAACAAGCTTCCAGATCAGGTCTATAACAGCTTATCATTTCACAGTTTTAAAAAGAACCTGAAGGTTTTCTGTTTTGATAGTTGGAATAGAAAACTAATTTCGAAACGTACTGTCTGAGATGTCCATGAGAACACAGAGTTTCAACACAACAGGAAGTTACTAGTTGCTTAGCAACTAGGCTCTGGCTCTCTCAGGGTCCCCGCCCCTTCATGTTCTTTTGTCTCTCTCTTTCCTCAATGCAGCATGGTTTTTAGCTGCTATCATCATCAGTGTTTAAAATTAAATAAAGCAGTGTTTTCATTTGAATCATCTTAAGCCTTGCTTCCAGATTCTGCTTTAATGGGTTATGGATTAGTATTTCTATAACACAGACCTTCTGGTTAGACTGTGAATTATTATTGTTATTTATTCATTTAGATTTTGTCTACATTTTTAAATACTGTTATACTTTTTTGTATTGTTTTATTATCCTACATTGTGTCATTGAGTGCCCGTAAAAAGGTGCCATAAAATGCATTATTATTATTATTATTATTATTAGTAGTAGTATTGTTATTGTTATTATTATTTCTGGCATTATTACACTCATTTCTGGTCTCTTTTTAATTTTTTTGTCCTTAGGCAACCTCAAATTGCAGAGCAGCGAGAGATTATAGCTCGAAATTCGATGAGTGGAATCTCTAAAACCCGAACATAACCTGCCCCGGAGCAGGTTAGCCATATGGCGTAAGTAACCAGGGTGACAAAGATTGATTAAATCATAGACAGTACCTAAAACCCAGGATATTTGCAATTCCAAATTTATCTAATTCCAAAGTTAGCTGAATAGCCAGTTAATCTGGCTTCATAGTACAAGCTCCAGGTCTATATGCTGTATGTTCCTATATAAATTTTTTGCATTGGTAAAACTTTGGGGCAGGACCAGAACTCAATAAGAAGTGTCTCTACTCATCACACCTCGAATTGCTCTGATGTGGTCAGCAGAATATTTTATATAAATCCGATATTAAATATAAATGGAACCAGCGAGCACAAACACAGTGGCTAATGAAACATTGATGTGATATATAATGGAATATCGAGAAGGATTTGAGCAAGAGATAAAAAAAATTATATATATATTGTTTCTTCCCCAAATGGCTCTTTTTATTTGAACATTTATTTATAGTCTAATTGAGGAAGTAAATATTTACCAATTCCAATATTGTTTTAATCGTGAGATTAATATTGGCAGCACAGAGACTCAATTGTCTATTTTACAGGATGTTTGCATTGATAATGTCACCCCTCACATGCATAAAGTCCTGAGTTAATCAAGGTTTGGGAGTTATTCACAAGTGTTCTCGAGCAAACCTTCAATTAACTCCTTAAAATGTTGATCCACTGGATAAGGCTTATGTTCCCTTGAACAGAACCCAGTGCTTACCTTTCTAAATGCTACTGATCTTCTCAGCACAAACATATAGCTAATCATTCAGTGACATTTAGCTGGAGCCCTTTTCATGACTTAGACATTAATTAGAGGTAAAATATCTTGCTTGAGGCATCAACTGTGCATTTCGTTCACTTTCAGGGTTCACATACTGTATATTCATTTCCTATTCTTTTGAAGCATATTAAACAAAAAGTAATGTATATACATGTTTATTCAAATGTTTCCAAAACAACTGGTTTACCATGTGAAAAAATGTTAAAATTGTATTTAAAAAAAAACAGGCAAACTCCTCTGAAACTATATACACTGTTTATAACACTTTTTGTGCCATTGTTCTTTTTAGTGCCAGAACTTTGAAAAACAAAAGCCATATCACAAGTATTGTACTTCCAAAGTTTATCCCTTGTTTTTATTCTTTTAGTTCTAAATTTATTCTTGGGCAGCATGGTGCCGCAGATGGTAACACTGTGGCCTTCCAATTAGAAGGTTCTCGTTTTGAGACTCGAGTTTGCGTGTTGTCCCCGTGCTTGTGTGGGGGGAAACCGGGTACTCCGGTTTCCCCCCAATAAACATGCGGTTAGGTTAATTGAATAATCTAAATTCCCCTTAGGTGTGAATGTGTGAGTATGTGTTGCCCAGCGATGCACTGGCAACCTGTCCAGGGTGTATCCCTACCTCTCGCTCAATGTGTGCTGGAGATAGACATTGACAGACCCCCGTGACCCTTAAAGGGAATAAGCAGGTTGGAAAATGAATGAAGGAATGAAAATAATTCCATGCACTCTGTCCTCTCTATTTGTCTCTAAAAGTCTCAAGAACCGAATACTTTCAAATCATTCTTTGTTCTACATTTTGGAACAATATGTATATTGGATTTATTGGGCTTTTATCATCTTTTACAAAGACAGTAGCAGCTGTCAGATCAGCCACATTAGAACAGATTGCATCTGATTGCATTATAGGTGAACAATTGCTTTAATCTCAACTCCTCTTTTTGTTAATTCTTTGATCAGCTGACCTGCCTAGTACCAGGAAACTAAATGTACTCTGCTGACACATTTAAAGAGAATGGGAGGCCTAATAATACACATTATCTTTCCTGATTTTGTTGAAAGGATTGAATGGATGAACTGTCGGGGCAGGAAGTGCATAGAAAACCTCTCAGCTCTAATAACACAGCTATTTGTATGTATAGGTGCTTTCAGGGTGTAATCTTGTCCATGGATGTTGAACAGAGCGGAATAGAGAAGGCAAAGCCGGTTGAAATCTCTAAAACTGGCCAAAATCAAAGGCAAAAAAATTACTATATATTAAGGAATTTGATTTGGTAACATCAAAGTAAAACAAAAAGGTTTGTTTTGCTTGCAGCCAGGATTTATGTGACATATTGCCCTTGATTCTGCACTGTTAAGTGGAAAGTATGTAGACACAGATAAAAGATATAGATATTTGCCTCTATTTTGGGATGTATACTTAGTAAAAAAGTAGACTAGATAACTCTGATGCCGTTCAAGTTAAATTTTCTATGTTTGGCTTTTCAGATCCAGACACAAAAAGCACGAAATAACTCTGAGATCTTTTGCAGTCATGACCTTTATGTTTTTTGTTCTTCCCACCCATGGTCTCAACACTTCACTCAGTTTGGCTGAATCTGACCTGGCCTGTCAAAGCATTAAAAGAATCCAAACATAATGCCAGCTCTTATCATCTCTCATCTGAAGAGGTGAAATGCCAACCCAGAATGCATCACAGCATCAGATGACCCATCTTCTTCAGATGTTCCTGAATGCTCTTCTCACCCACTCAGGATACACCGACTCACACCGGTCAGACGATGAGTGTCATTCACACGGCCTGAGAGAACAGTGCGCCGTTTGAAATGGACACACACATACATATAGCACTTGAATTTCTAAGAGTGAAACCTTAAATCCACAGGGTCTGCAGCCTGCTGAAGCAGAATAAATATGCTGTTGTATCACGCTGGTACTTTGTTTATCCTCTGTTTCAAAGTGCACTAGCTCTTTCGAGGCCCAGTAGAAAATCAATGTCCAGAATAATGATGTGGACTCAAGTTGACTTGGATCTGTGCCTTGCATTCAATGTCGTCCTGAACACATTGCATGCGCGCTCTCACCTATGCAGCGATTTTAGTCGGTTATAATCTTTTCATTCTCTCTTCTTTTGTTTCAGCAGCTTAATGATGGAGGAGAGCACATCAGGTTTAAAAGAGATAACAGTTGCCCTTTGTCACATGTTGTATTTTTACTTTAGTGTATTCATTAAATTGCTATAACCAATGGTTCTAATGTCAGATTTCATTGCTATTGTTAAAAATAAATTCATTAAAATACTCGAGTTGCTTTTGGTCTGTTTAAGGTTAATGAGGATGCACACTCCTTTTAAAAACAAATGCACTCATGTGTTCTGGGGATACAACAACATCAAGAACAATAGACACGCATTATACCTACCTGCAAAGCAGTGATCCAAGCAAATAAATCCTAGCGCCGTTCCCTACACGCGCAGCACGCAGTCTGCATAGGGCACAAACTACCAGAGGGGGAACCATTATCCCGTTTTCTCAAAAAATGTTAATAAAAAAGTGTTAATAGTTTTTTTATTAAGAATAAATTACTATTGTAACATGCATACATCCACATTTATATTATGTTTAGAAATATTTTTAAATTATAGAATTACATAAATACGAGACTGAATTCAGCTTCTTTATCGATATTTACATGTTTAGAGCTGTGTAATTTGTGCTTTTAGGTTCAATCTCTAATTCGCTTATTGTAAGTATTTTTGACTGTCAGAATCCTAAATATAAGAATATGTTACTGTATAATTTTTCCGTTATTCAATCCCGAACCTAGATTTTTTTATTTTTAGGGAAAAAAATGCATTTGGTGAAATTGTGTGCTGTACACATTTACAGGTTCCATTTTATCGTTTTATTTTACAAAATGAATTTAAACTCTTTACATCATTAAAGTAAATATTATTTACTTTTTTGGTTATTTAACCCTGAACTTGGTAATTTTACAACAGTAAATTTTCATTTAGACCACCCATTTGCCGAGTGGTAACCCTGCAATTTTGGTTTAGGTTGGCAGCAGGTGGCAGGGCATTTGCATCTGTGGGGGTTGAGTATGGTCAGAGTTATTTAGACCCAATGAAACAACAAATCTTTGAAGCCAAGGCTCCTCCGAGGTTAGACTTGGAGCTGGTGTACAAGTCAAGCCAAGTCAAAGGCTTCAAAGGGGCTTAACACAAACGGAAGCATTTCTTAGTTTAAAAATATTTTAAATTCTGGTTTAAATTTGTTGTCTAGGATGAATTTAAATGAAACATGTCTAACAGTGAACCTATGGTATCTATTTTAGATATGCAGGAGGAAAACCACAACCCCTGCAGGAAAACTCATGCTGAAATGAACAGATATAGGAAACTCAGCCCAGAGAGATTTCCGCCTGTGGGTGAGTTCAGTGTCAGCTTACAGGGGAAGTCATGCTTAACAATCTAAGGGCTGTCCCATTTGACTATATGATGGATGGGTCAAAGTAATAAGCAGTTGAGATCCTTAGAACTGCTGATATCACTTACTATATATAAAAAAAAAAATATTTGTTCCAAACCAAGTAGAGAAGACTCTTAAAGCAAGATTGGAGCAGATTATAACAGAAATGTGGCTTTATTTTAACCTAAACACGCCAAAATCTTAAGAAACCTCTCTAGGTAAGAAACCTCTCTGAGGGAAAGCCAAGAAACAAAGAGACCTGTTTTGTGATCTGTTTCCTGATCTGTCTCAAAGATCAACAAAAAATCTGAGGTCCCATTAACAAAGGGAACAAAATAGATCAGTTATGTTTTTTAAAGGGATTATTGTCTTTTGTCAAGGTTAAAAATAATATTCATAATCATATTCATGAGCTTATTTGGTTTAAAATGTTGTGTTACAGTTAGGGGCATAATGATACACTCTGCTCACGATGTGATGCATACTTCAGTATTATTTCCACGATAAGTATGCAGCAGAATATTTTACAAAATTATTTTTAACCAAACTATCAAAACAATGGAAAAAATGGAATTTCAAAGCCTTCAAATACCCTGAGACGGCTAGGGTCTAGTTTTGCTTGTTTCAGAGCATTTGATGCCAACCATCCACTAGGGGCAGTGCTAATGTTTGCATTAAGTCATATTTTTGTTAAATAAACAAGTGATGGAGAGAGATAATTATATAATCTTCCTAGTTTTAAATATGAGTAAATGATAGTTGTATCCCATTAAATATTACATAAAGGGAAGATATCAAATCACTCCAAGATGCGTATTGTGACAGTTTTGTTTTTGCAATATATTGTGCCAAAACATATTTTTACACCCCTAGTTACAGGAGAATCCAATAGAAACTTTTAGATATATAGTATCTTTAGAAAGTGTAATGTTAAAAGTCATTTGCCTTTTTCATTTATGTCAGTAACTATCCAACTTAACATTGCATATTTTTCTGTGCATTTGCCCCAGTAAAATGGAAATAAAATTACATGTAGAAAATGTAGACACTATCATAAGCTTCCAAATCTGGTAGAAATAATTATCAGAGCCACCGTAATAGTCCCACTTTTACTACATAGAAAACCTATTAGAGCTTTATCCTAATGCGAACACCAGTTGAGAATAAACAACTTTTGGGTTCTAATGAGGTGCTTAGTGGTCCATGGAGTTAGTTCTGTGTAATTATGCCCGAACGGAAATGTACTTACACTTAGGGGAGATAAAAGGATTTGTAAAGCTATGTAAGAACAGAAAAAGAGTAGCGTAAGAAATCAATATTTAATTTACTTTCACCAGTCAAGAGCAATTAACAGATTTTACCCCGTTTCAGGGCCATACCTTCTCTACCCCATAAACCAACTGACTATTGTGACTCTGGTGGATTATGCAACCATAAACTCACAGGAGGACACAACTCACCTCATATTTGCAAGATTTGTGAATTTCACCAATATTTTGTAACTTAGATGTTTTTAAGGTACAGTAAACCCATATGAACTTCTTAAGATCTCACCTTATGAAGATTTACACTGTAAGTGACAGTTTCAGGACAAATATAATGTAAACCAAATTATTTTATAATTCATAGTAGGTCGGTAACAGGTAATGTAACAAGGACACATAGCTATACATTAATAGTGAGGAAACATAGAAACATAATACTATTATGTGTTCGCTGACATCATGGCTGAGTATTATCAAAAATGGCGGAAAAAAATGGTCATTGGTTTATCACTTTTATATAAATCATTAGCAATAGCTTTGTAAAAGAATTTTCAACGTTTTTCAGATTTCAGCACTTTTTAGCGCTGCATTTATTGTTCAAAATGGTATCAAGGCACATCCAAATCTCTATTTCCCTTTCTTCATTTCTCCTCTGAAATTTCTTGTTTCATCTCTTTGTTATCCCATAATTCTACTCCCAAGTGTCATGATAGTGGGTAGTAGATAAAAGTACTTTGTGATCTTTTTGCAAGTAAATGTCTAATCTGTTTTAGTTCACAATCACAACTACAACACAAATTTACTGCAATTTAAAGGTTTGTGATATATTTGTTGACAGTTAATTGCTTTATACATTTACTTTCCGTCACTATGAAATATTCTAAATGCTTTAAATAAAAATGCCTTCAGAAATATAAACAATGGTTGTTTATAATGTACAAAATACAAAGTGAGTGAACAAAAGAAAAATCGAAATCTAATCAATATTTGGTTTTACAACCTTTTCTGTAAACCTACATGAATTCATAGATATATCAAGACTTTTGTAGGATTCTGGTCAGGTGTATACCGTGGCCCATTAGTGCACAACACAAATCAACTTTGTTCACACAATGCTATTGCAAATCAAAAACGGCTACTGCAAATTGAGCTTCAAATAATCACAAATAAAACACAAAATATTTACATTAGTGTTTGTGATTTACAAAAGTGTTTCGTACGTAAAATTGATTTGTGTTGTGTTTTTGATTTGAAGTAACGTTGTACACTAATGGGCCACCGATTCCAAGTGTATGATCAATAACTAACCATGTGCTAATGATCATCAAAGCTACACAGTTATAAACTGAAACAGAAACAGCAGTGTACAAAGCTTAAATTTGAATGAGGAACAGGTGAGGTTGAGACTGAGGTTGGCAACTGCATCAACAAGGTCACTCCTTGACAAAGATTTCAAAGCACACTGGGGTTCCAATGAGGGCGGTTCAAGCTCTTTCTGAGAAACATGGGAAAACTTTAAAGAATAAAAATGCAGTGGTCTGCCGAGGAAACTTGGGTAGCAGTTGAAAGAAACATCAACTTAAGTACATACTATTGTATGTTTTTGTCTTTTCAAGTCTGATTAAACGTGCATTTCCATCAGGAAGGTTTATGATGTATTCTGCAGAGAGACAATAACCCCAAACGTAAAGACAACGTCAAACTATCTTGTGTGTGAAGAAGAAAAAAGTACTGGAAGGGAAGACTTAGAGAAGCCCTTTCTAAACAACATCAAGAGTATCCAGGATTATATGAAGAGACAGAAAGATACAACTCCAAGATGTTTGGATTTCTCCTAGATTTCTCTCTTCACAGCATTTGTTCCTTGATCAAAATAAATGATTAATTATTCCACTTTTTTGAAGCATTCTTTGTTTACAGCATTGTTTCACATCGGCCTACAATTTTTCCACAGTAATGTATCTGGCACTTTAAAACTGTCTTGGCATGAAACATACGAAGCACAAAGTACCCACCATTCTGGTAAAATGTTTGTTCTTTATATGAATTTTGTGTTTAAAAGAACATTTACTTGTTCTGAAATATTCAATATTCACAACTCAATGTTACATTGTGCATAGATTTAATACTGAAATGTGTTTAAGTCTTTACAGTTTTGAAAGACCTTCAGCAATCAGGCCCATTTTCTCACACATACAAATCATTTTCTGGTTATGTCTCCTGAGCATCTGTGCGAACCCGTCAAATATTGACATTCAGATGCTGTGGTGTCTCTCAGCCCGCCAAGAAGAGATAACGTCAGAATTCCTCTCACTCCAGAGTCTGCAGGACGTGTAAGGATGAAGGCAGGATTATTTTTTAAAGATTTAAGGTAAAGGTATTTGTGGTACAAGATATACAACACGAGGTTATAATAAACTCCACATAAAGCACTGCACTTCTCTTTGTGCAGGTTTTCTCTCTCTCTCCTTTACTGTCTAGTGCTCTCTCTTCCTCTTTTTCACAATATACTCAAGATCGCATCCTGGATGCTTGACAGTAGCCTGCGGCACTCAAGAAACACACAAAAAAGGCAGTGAAAGATTCAGGGGAAACTGGCTTCTATTTACAGGTATTGCCTTCTCCTGCATGGACCCAAGAGAGCCAGCAGTTTCCTGATCAGAATTCAAATGTTCCTCTGGTCCTTTGCCATCATTACAGCCACTCAAAATACTTTGTGTAAATGATCATCGCAACCAGTTCTTTGTGTGTGGAGAGAGTGACCTCTGCTGCTTGATTTTCATCATTCATACATGGATGGATGTACTCACCATTCACATTTTAAAGCACAATTTTCCTTTTCAAACAAGATATTAAATGTTGGGCACCTTTAGCCCCCATATAATCCACATCAAAAGTATGTATTCACCGTGGTAAAAAAACGCAGGTAAATAAAACATATTGAATATGTTTCCTAATGAAAAAGAGGGAAATAAAGAATGCATTTAAGGGAGCTATGTCTTTATAATGCCTGTATTTTCATATTCTCAATAATTGCTTAAGGTGTCAGGACCGGACTGCAAGTGTCTATCCCAGCACAATGATAGACTCGGGTCCAAAACAATTAAGATTCATCATTCCTAGCAGGGTGCATTTTTTATGCGAAAGGAAAAAAGTTCAACCATAGCAAGGTGTTCAACTCCATTGAAAGTAGACTTAAATCTATTCCATTGAAAAAGACTTACCGGTACGTCTTCTCCTTGAAAATCTGGTCCTTCACATGCCAAGCACACAGCTCCTTGTAGGCTAAAGATAATAATAAATTAAAATATTATTGCACACTTTTTATTGAGAATATTAATATATTATTAATATATTATACATGTTACTTTTTTAGAGAAAGTACAAATAAAACAGACCAAAGGAATCATATTGGTTATGTATTACATAATTACAATAAACTGCTATTTTTAAAGCAATTTTTTTTATAAGATAGTACTAAAGCAGTTTATAATATAGTAAAAAGTAGGTTATAAAAAGAAAACGCCCAACACTCGACTGATTGTTTTTAGAACGTTTGCGCCTCTAGTGGCCCAACAACAACACGACTTCCGTTTTTACGACAGTCCATGTGTTCGTTTTCATTTACGGCTTGTGTTGCAGCCACATGTGTTTCACCTCCTGAAGTCAACAGCGTGTAAATTTAAATTACAGCCGACAAAGTTTTAAGGTAATTTCTATTTATGCTCTTCTCTGCGAATGTAAAATGACATGTATTTATAGAATACATTTGTTTTTGGGTTCCAGTTGCTTTGCAATCGGCAGTGATTCATTAGCTAAAAGCTAGCCTACTTGCCTAATTCATCATGCTCGTTTGCATTTTTTTCTTTTTTAAGTTATTGCGCGTTTATTGAGCTTTAAAACAATGAGCAAATAATATAGACAGAGCTTTCCCATTGAAAATTTGTCTTTTGTACTACAGACACCATATTTTTTTATTTTCTGTATAGTTTCTGTATATTTAATTGTATGATTATAAAGTGCAAACTAAGAGGTGATTTCACTTTCCATATTACATTTTGACCCAGCCAGATCACACTAGCTGAAGACTTGTTGCTTATCTCAATACCATTGATGTTTCACAATGTGACATGTCGCATATATGTTTATGTTTTAATATAATAATTAAAAAAAATCCAGGAGTAATGTATTTGCTGATCTTAAAAAATCATTTGGATGACAAATACGGTTTCTTTATTCATAGTACTATACTTTCAGCCCTTCCCTTTAGCACTTAATTTTATTTGGAAGAGCTAAGAGGTAGGGGAAATCAAGAGTAAATGAAAATCTGCATGGGAAATCCAGCTTGCAGTAAAAAGTAGTGTTTGTCAAGCCTTTTTGGACTCAAGTGGGTTGCTGCTCGACTCTGCATCGAAATGCCCATTGATCATCGACTCAACCCTAGTTAAAGTGGGCCTAATGAGACCTGTTCTCACTGGACTGTGGGCCCTAGGGCCCCTGTGCAGTGATTGTGAAAGAAGTAAGTAATAATACAATTTATTTTTTTAGCTTGCATTCCATTGAAGGAAACCATTTTAATGAGTTTTTGCTGTCCCTGGGATCAAAACCCTAAAGGAATCTCATTTTACTGAACTAACAACATTTTAACTTTTTAGATCTAATATTTCATGTTTCACCTTGCCATGTTTTAAAGGAGCTACATCATGTCTTTCCGTGGCGGTGGTGGTCGAGGAGGGGGCTTTAACCGAGGAGGTGGTGGAGGCGGTCGAGGTGGCGGCTTTGGAGGCGGTCGAGGTGGAGGCTTTGGAGGGGGTCGAGGTGGCGGCTTTGGAGGTGGTCGAGGTGGCAGAGGGGGATTTAACAGATATCAAGATATGGGTCCACCAGAACGAGTTGTTGGTATGGTAGCTTAAGTTAAAGTTCTTTGTGTTAAAGTTGCACCTGTTATACATCTCTCTTCTTGTCTTTGCTTCTCAGCTGTGGGGGAGTTCATGCACCCTTGTGAAGATGACATTGTCTGTAAATGTGTGACGGATGAAAACAAAGTCCCATACTTTAATGCTCCTGTGTATCTGGAGAACAAAGAGCAGATTGGGAAAGTGGACGAGATCTTCGGGCAGCTTCGGGAATTTGTATCCTTCAGTATTCCTGTATTGTTCCATTATCATACACGGCAAGATTCAGGTTTCGGCTGGCAGATTGTATGAACTGGAGATTTATTGTGAAATGTGTAGATAATATAAAATAGGTTGAGGCATAGTTAACTTTGTTCCTTAACTAATTCCCCAGTATTTTTCAGTCAAGCTCTCTGAAAATATGAAGGCATCCTCCTTCAAAAAATTGCAGAAGGTAAGCACTTAAATGGTTTGTTTCATTGCTTTTGTCCAAAAGATGCTTGAGGACCTTGTAACTCTGATAATTTGGGGTCTGAAATTATTAGAATTGTTGTATGTAGTAGGCCTGGGTGATTTCTCTCATTTTCTCTTGTTTCAGTTCTACATTGACCCCATGAAGCTCCTGCCCCTGCAGAGATTCCTGCCCAGGCCTCCAGGAGAGAAAGGGCCACCTCGTGGAGGAAGAGGAGGCAGAGGTGGCAGAGGGGGTAAGACTGCTCTTACAATACAATGAGTAAAGATCATTATCAAACTGCACAATCCAAGAGTTTGAGCAATCTTGTGTCTTTCTGATTCAAACGCATCAGACGCTTCCTTTTAAGATGAGGAGGACTTTATAAATTTACATTTAATTTATCAGCATGTCAGAAGAGTGAAATATGCTTGTTTTTGCTTGATTCTTGAAATGAGTGGTGCATTTTTCCAGGTGGCTTCCGTGGTGGCCGTGGTGCAAATGGTGGTGGTCGTGGGGGATTCGGTGGACGCGGAGGAGGATTTGGTGGAAGTGGAGGGGGTGGATTCAGAGGAGGCAGAGGGGGAGGTGGTGGACGTGGATTCAGAGGTAAGCTATACATTGCTAGATATTTGAAAGTAGGTTTTAAATTGTTTACAATAATATTACTTTTTTTTTACTATAAAAGTAAAAATACAATACTAGGGGTGTAACGGTACGCTAAAATCGTATTCGGTTCGGTACAGTGTCTTGGAGAGTTCGGTTCGGTTCATTCGGTTCGGTACAAAACAATAAGAACTTACATAATCTTTATTTTGAAAAGCTGCCAATACACAATAGAATTCTTGCATAAAATAAAAAAAAATGACACATTAGGGTGATATTTAAATAAAGATTTATAAAGAAAAACAATTTTTTTTTTTTAAATTAAAAATGAAATACTGCAACTAGTTAGGACCTGAAAACTTTTAACACTAGCAACAGCTTCAGCTTGTATATCAACAAAACTAACTTTTTAAGTTTTAGGCTAAAAAGATTAACCTATACACATTTTCTGAAGAGAGCACAGATCTGGTTGCAGTGACAATACCTCCAGCAGTAGAAAATGTTAGATGTGTTGCCTGCCCAATCTCCGTGGAACAATGTCGGCATACAACTTTAAATTTATCCACTCGTCTATCCCCGTTATGTATTTTAACAGAGAAGCCAAAGTGTTCACCAACAGGAGACCGTAGTGAGGTGGGAGGGTCTTCATGCTCTGGCTTCTCTTTCGCTGTTGCCATAATGCCATTTTCTTTCTCGTGCTCTGCTACTCGTGGCGTGCAGCTCTACTGTGCGTCACTCAATTGCGTCTGTGCGGAAACTTGCCTAGGAACATAGTTCCGCTTCGCTTAATATCGCGCTAATAATACATTTCTATTATTTCATAAAAATACCGAAACCGTACGCAAGTGTACCGAACCGAACAGGCCGTACCGAAACGGTTCAATACATACCGTGAACCTTTACACCCCTATACAATACTATGAAATGATAAGGCTGGATTATAACTGAATAATGTTTCGTATCTCAAACATTTCGTAACGCAAGCATTCGTATCTCGGGGTACCACTGTATAGGCTTTTATTACAGAATAATGCTTCATGCTTGTTGTGCAGGTGGAAGATGATGATAGCCTTCCTGGATGGAATCGGTCTTTTCTTCGGCTTAGGAGACTTCCACTAAGAAGACAGAAGTCATGTTCAGGGCAAACTAGAGTCATTAGACCCTTAAGTTATTGCCTCTCTTGTACAGCTGAACTTTTTACTTCTATTTTGTACTATATATGTATTTTCTGAGCAGTGGATTTTTGTTTTATTTACAGACAGCCATAATATTTTAAGTTGCCTTGTGTTTGTGTGCAAGGACTGGTGTCTCAAGGACTTTTACTGCTTTACATTCTCTTGACAGTGGACTTGAACAGCTGAACAGAAAATAGTTGTGTGAAAAATACTTTCGAAGTTGGATCACATTGAATGTCTAGATTTGCAGAAGTGCAGTTTGTTTCTTTTGAAACACATGTCACCATGTACTGAAAAATAAATTCAATGATGTAAAATCTGGTTTCTTGTCTTTTTAAATGCAGTTGTTGCCTTTGAAGAATTTGGTAAACCAATTAAGATTATCAAAACCTTTATAAGAATTTTGTATTTGAATAAAGTGAGAATCAAATTTGTTCCTTACATTGTAAATACATAAACGTATCTCACAAATGTTTAGTGCTTGAACATTACAATTCTTTATTGCCACAGCAATGAAAGTTGACTTAAGAGTGATGAGATTAAAAAGAAATTGTTTGTATTCTTTATATTTAATGTTAAGCCAGTGGTAGTAAATTGGAAAGTTTTTTAAGCGTAGACAGGTTAACCGGGTGATTCGTATATTGGCTGGTTTTGGTTAGACGAAATCTCTTGATTTGTTTTTTTTTTAATCGAATTTTGGCGCGCCAATGAAATCTAAAGACTTGGTCATCGATGAGAAAAAACAACGTGGGCAGCCACATCCTCGTTTTTGATTGGTGGAAGGAAGGGTTCTTGAGTCTGACACGCCCCCTTCTCTTTCTCTCGTGGTGACGGGTGAAGAAAACAGCATGGACACAAACGGGAAAGTAAGTTAAATACATTAATCCTTGTTATCTTGAATATTAACATTGCTACGTGCAGAAGTTCATTTTAACTGACAAGCATCGAGAATAAAACCGTTTATTGCAGTTCTGTAGCAAAACATGAAGCAACCCTTCCATTTTGCTTGACAAAAGCCAAAATCCCAAGTACACAAAGATCTTTTGTGCTGCTCTGACCTATATTCCGATGTTATTTATGTCTGTATTTTGTTTTGAGACCATTTTTTAAATTAACCAGTTTATCAGACGTTTATTGAACATATATGTACAGAGTAACGGTGGTTCATCTGCTAACGTTACGCCGATTATGCTTCATCTTGTATTCAAAATGTTATTAAATACTCTGTATTTAAGTCAGAGCCCTTGCTTAAGTAGCCTTAACCAGTTTTAATTACTAAATTACTAAAAGCTTATAAAATTCCCTCAGGTGATCAAATGCAAGGCAGCAGTGGCCTGGGAGGCTGGAAAACCTCTTTCCATTGAGGAAGTGGAAGTTGCTCCACCTAAAGCTCACGAAGTTCGAGTGAAGGTAAACCATTAATCTGAACATTGCACTTCTTGACAAAAGTAATAGATACATGTGTAAAGATTGTAATTGGTGATCCCCACTACAAAGTATGTGTGCATGCACAAAGAACACCTGATCCTTCATACAAGAGGTCACAAAATATATATACATTTTCTGTGATTTTTACTTAAAGTCGTCTGTAGCTTTCTACGTGAAGTCTTCCTCATTCTGCCAATCAATGTTAAAATTGCATCACTTAAAGTCCTGCAATAATGGATACTGGTTTTCAATGCAGCATGTTCCAAGGTTGCATTTCCATGTTCGTCCAATAGTTTGGACCCTGCTTTCATGGTTGTTAAAAGTCCTCGATTTTTGTGTGTTTCAGATTCATGCTACAGGAGTGTGCCACACTGATGCCTACACCCTTAGTGGCACTGACCCCGAAGGCTTGTTTCCAGTCATCCTGGGCCATGAGGGGGCAGGCATTGTTGAGAGTGTCGGGGAAGGGGTCACCAAATTCAAACCAGGCATGACAAAATGTCACATTTACTAACTGGTTTTATCAATGCAAAATGAGTTATGGGACAGGATTTGTCTGAAGAAATCTGATAAAACACGTTTTTTGCAGACCAAATTGATTTTGGGAACTATAATACTCTTTTGTTGGTTTAAAATGTGCGTGTTTTTCTTTTGTGAAGGTGATGCTGTTATTCCGCTGTATGTTCCTCAATGTGGAGAGTGCAAATTCTGTAAAAATCCTAAAACCAACCTGTGCCAGAAAATCAGGTAATTTCTTTTTAAAGTTTAGATCAGTCATACTTTGGTTTTTCTTTTCAAAATACACTTTTTAGTATTTGTATCTAGTTTAGTATTAGTTTTTAAGTCGCTTATTAAAATACTTTCAGGTTTGTTCCATTATTTGGAAAAGTGATCTTGCAAATAAAAATGTTTATTTTTAATTTTTCTGCTGGTAAAAATCCACCAAGCACTGATGTTAAATATTTTGAGCTTTAAAATGACATTTAAAAATGGAAAAAATGTGAGTGTTTGAAATGTTAGCTTTCTCACAGTATTGTGGCTTTCGGGTCTTTCGGCTGTGTTATTAAGGGTGACTCAGGGCCAGGGTCTGATGCCCGATAAGACCTCCAGGTTCACATGTAAAGGAAAGCAGCTCTTTCACTTCATGGGCACCAGCACCTTCTCTGAATACACTGTGGTGGCTGAAATCTCTCTCGCCAAAGTGGATGAGAAGGCGCCTTTGGATAAAGTTTGTCTGCTGGGATGCGGCATCTCCACTGGATACGGAGCTGCGATCAACACTGCAAAGGTTTCATTTCATTCATGTAGATGATTTTATACCAAAAATCTAAACAACCATTATTGAAAACCATTTTTATTAGAGTTTAATGATCACAAAAACAGGTAAAATAAACACAAAAGAAAACCACTATATTACAAATCAGAATAATTTGTCATTTAAGGAATATAACTATAATGCAACAAAACATTTTTTTTTTGTTATTGTTAAATATTTTGACATGTTTAAAGTCTACATTTTGAGGCTGTCGGTCAAGTTTGCTTTTGTTAGCTCCTTGTCGTGTATGTACATTGTACTATGGAAGATTTGTTGTACATTACTTTTGCCAATGAAAATACAGAATGAGCGAATCATACACTTCCTAAACAAATGTTAGGCCATCATTAGAAGTAAAAAATATCAGATATCCTTAGTATCTGTTTAGAGCACTGACCTTCAGATAATCCTTACAGACAATATCTGCCATTTGATGGTTTTTTTTCTAGGATTGCTCCCAACTCTTTTTTTTTTATTATTTATTTATTTAAACAAAACGATTTTACCTTCTAAAAAATGTTATGAATATTATCAATAAAACGTGTTCATTGGTGACTTTTTTTCAACACTTTCAGTATAAAGTAGTTTGAATAAATGTGCTGTTCTGAATAAATAGTTCAGATTTAATTTCTGTTATGTTTTACATGTGCATTTGTTCCGGGCTTGACATATTCGCACAATACTTTGGCAGGTTGAAGCAGGTTCTACGTGTGCCGTGTTTGGTTTGGGCGCTGTTGGACTCGCGGTCATAATGGGCTGCAAATCAGCGGGTGCGACCAGAATCATTGGCATCGACATCAACCCAGACAAGTTTGAGATTGCGAAGAAGTTTGGAGCCATTGAGTTTGTGAACCCCAAGGACCACAAGAAACCCATCCAGGAGGTGCTGGTGGAGCTGACTGATGGAGGTGTCGATTATTCCTTCGAATGCATCGGCAATGTCGGCATCATGGTAAGAACATGAGCTGTATTAAATGATGGATGACTTTATCACTGTCTACTTTTGCCTCATCTTTTGATCGAAACGGTGTTGCGAATAGATGAATGTATAAGGAGAACCATCCACTGGACAAGCACTGGTGCATGTTGTTTGTGTGTGTCTCAGAGAGCAGCTCTAGAGGCTTGTCACAAAGGATGGGGCACCAGTGTGATCATCGGGGTGGCAGGAGCAGGGCAGGAAATCTCCACCCGCCCCTTCCAGCTGGTCACTGGCCGCACATGGAAAGGAACAGCTTTTGGTGGTGGGTGTAAATTGATAATTACATCCATATTTTGTTTAATTTTAAGTAGGGATGTCCCGATCAGGTTTTTTGAGCCCCCGATCCGATCCGAGTCATTTAATTTTAAGTATCGATCCATACCGAGTCCCGATCCGATACTTGTCTTTTCCTTGTGCTAATTGCACACTTTAAGTGCATGCAGGTTATTAAATCAATCCAGTGTGTACTCTTGACAACCAAATAGCTCAGCAGTGCATCGATAAAAAAAAACTGAAAGCAACCTGTTCCTTTACAGTTTTTTATTTCTCACAAATATGAAATCTCACTTTTACAGCTCAGTGAAGTCGCGATATTCTGTCGTGTTTCGTTTTAAGATGCCTTATCAAGTTGGTAGTATTAAAGGCTGCTTTGCTAGTACCCCCGCGTCAAACTAGAAAAAAAAGAGAAAATAATATATTTTACATGGGGTATTAAATAACAATCAGTAAATAAACATTTCTATTTCTTCAACAACGAAAATGTTACACATTTTAAGTTACGAAGAACACTTCAACATGTCACAAACCTATTAGATAAAGACATGAAAATCATCACAACACACAAAACTTAAACACGCTATTTAGGCGCTAATATAAACAACAAATAGCGATCTATGAAATCCTTTTTAAATAAACAAAATATACTTTTTTAAACATTAGCTTACCACGCTGGGAATAAATAAGCATTAAATGAAGGTTTTTGTAGAGCTTGAACCTTTTTTTTTAACACGAGCACAAACATGCGAGTCTCTCATATTTCTTCCTGATTCACGCACGCTCTCAGCACGTCCTTAAAGGGGCAGCACACAACAGTTCGCATTGCAAACGTTGCATGTAGCTACCAGACTAGAATCACTTTCCAACTTAAAATACTTCCACACTGCAGACATCTTAGCACCGTATTGCAAGTAGTAAACATGCGAGTTTAACATGCGAGTTTGCGACACGTGCGTGACGTAGCTGACGTAAACATTCGATCGGTCCGATACATAGAGCCGATTCCGATCAGTTAAAAAATGCCTCGATCGGCCCCGATACCGATCTTTATGATCGGCTCGGGACATCCCTAGTAAAAGACGTGGACTGTTCATCAATAAGTGTGAGCAATGCACATTACTATGGTAAAAGACGTAGACTGTTCTTCAATAAGTGTGAGCAATGCACGTTACTATGGTAAAAGACGTGGACTGTTCAACAATAAGTGTGAGCAATGCATGTTACAAAGGTAAAAGGTTGGCTGCTTGTGGGTTGGGTTTACTGTCCTTGGGCACTGCGTGCTACAATCACTTGTTTATTTGATGTCTGTGGGTCTCATTTGATGTAGATCGGGTCAATGCACAGGGTTTCTCAAACTTGCGCTGCAGAACAGCACTTTCCACTTTATAAACGTTATTTCTTTTACAACGCCTTGACTAACATTTGTTATAGCACATTATTGATAATCTATACATAATGTTTCCCTTGATTTAAAACTGATTTAAAGTGTTTTAAAGCTTATCAGCCCCTTTTTTGCATTGTCTGCAATGGGAGAATGGAGCGCCAGGACCAGGAAGCGCAGCGAGACGTCAGACTAAACAAAGGGATAATAGATCAGAACTGTTTATGGTTTTTGTATCTCAAACTTTTTTCGTATCTCGAAGCAAAAAATTTCCCGCGAAACCTTTCGTACCAAAAACATTTCGTAACTTGAAGCATTTGTATCTCAGGGTACCACTGTATCTTGCTTACTGCTTATAATAGTAGACTGAGAAGCTAATGACGAAGAGTGTAA
>SRMA01024054.1:0-54180 GCA_007224835.1 Danionella cerebrum
ATAATGTTTCAGCTATCACTATGGGTGAAGCTTACCAACCCCCAAGTCTCTAGCATTTTCCTAACCGAAGATAGAGATATGCCAATTTAGTTGTTATGGTAAACAATTTGGTTGCTATGGAGGAGTCAGTGACATCATGTTGTAATCTACTTTCCATTTAGAATAATATAAAGCAACCCCCATGTCTGTACTGTGTTCTGTTTAGAAGATATATGACATCGAAAGTTATGTCAAAAGTGGGTGTGGCTTAATTATTTTATGTTAAATCACAAGCAATGATTGGCTGGATAAGTGATTTGCTTCCTTAATGCTGGTATGACTTTCCAGTGTCAATCAATTACAGAAGCTCTTTTACATTAGGATCTATGGGGTTCATGCTCCATTCATTTCAATGGGCCATTGAAAGTCAATGAGACACCTTTGACCTACTTATTTGAAATCAGCTTGCACCTGGAGATATCAACTGCCAGATTTTCAACGAATCAGCTGCAGCTGGAAATTCAACTGTCAGATATTCAAACGATGGCAAATCTGCTGGAGAAAATCCGATTTCCATGCCTCAAACAAATAAATATTATAGAAGAACCGTAAGACATATCGAAATGATTCTTTCTTTGTCAGAAGCAGAAGACCCTAACGAAGAGAATGCTGTAAATTTTGTGAAGGTGTGATTAGAAATAAAAAATTATGGCGAGCTAAAAATAGCCTTCATTTGATTCTGTGCAACTGCTCATTTCTGAGATTTCGATACCTCCAAACAAATAAGGATTACGAAAGAAGGATACTACACATTAAAATATTTCCTTCACTGTGAGAATCACAAGATTTTAAGGAAGAGAATGGTGTAAATTTTGTGAAGCTGTGATAAAGTTTGAATGATTTATGGCGAGTTACAAATAGCCTACGATTGAGATTTTAAACAGAATCCACCAGAATTTTTGAATGGAGGTGAATGGAGCAATTATGTGCACTCGTTGTGGTTTAGGCCACCTGGCGTAAAAACCGTGTGTTTTTTAAAAATGAAAACAGCACCAACTGAAAGAGGACAAAAATCTCTACCATTTAGATATAAAATGTGTGTGTAAAGGTTAATTTTTAGTGAAGAAAACAGTGCAAGAATCAACAAGACTGAGCTTGCTCAAAGTTAGAGTGAGCTATGACATCACCACTCTAGGGCCCCCATAGGGAATGACTTGGGCGATTTTTGGGCCGAAAATCGCGATTTTTACGGAAACCGCTGGTCCAATCGCTCCGAAGAGATATAGCAACTCGAGTGGGAACAGTCTGGACGACCGTGGAAAGTTTCGTGGCTGTAGCTCGAACGGGCTAGGAGGAGATGCCGGTAGAATTTTTGGAAGAAGAAAAGAGAAGAATAATAACTAGATTTTAAAGTTTGCACGCAAACTTCGATGTTGGCTTGCGTTGGTACCGTTAATACCTATTTTTTAAATGTTGTCAATTCCGCAACAATAACATAATCCAACCCCCATGTCTCTATGATTCTCATAAGCTGAGATAGGTACATGCAATATTGGTTGCTATGGTAACAAGTCTGGTTGCTATGGAGGGGTCAGTAACCTAACATATTGTTCCCCATGTCAACACGAGTAAAATACACCAACCCCCATGTCTCTATGACTTTCGTGAGCTGAGATAGAGATACGCCATATTGGTTGCTATGGTAACAGTGTGGTTGCTATGGAGGGGTCGCTGACCTAATATATTGTTCCCCTATGAATACGAGTAAATTACAGCAACCCCCATGTCTCTATGATTTTCCTGAGCTGAGATAGGTACATGCAAAATTAGTTGCTATGGTAACCAGTCTGGTTGCTATGGAGGGGTCAGTGACCTAACACATTGTTCCCCATATCAATACATCAACCCCCATGTCTCTATGACTTTCCAAAGCTGAGATAGAGCTGCGCCATATTGGTTGCTATGGTAACCAGTTTGGTTGCTATGGAGGGGTCGCTGACCTAATACATTGCTCCCCATATCTATACGGGTAAATACAGCAACCCCCATCTCTCTATGATTTTCCTAAGCTGAGATAGAGACATGCCATATTGGTTGCTATGGTAACCAGTCTGGTTGCTATGGAGGTGTCATTAACATATTATGTTTCAGCTGTCAGTATGGGTGAAGCTTACCAGCCCCCAAGTCTCTAGCATTTTCCTAAGCTAAGATAGAGATGTGGCTATATAGTTGCTATGGTAAACAATTTGGTTGCTATGGAGGAGTTAGTGACATCATGTTGTAATCTACTTTTCATTTAGAATAATATAAAGCAACCCCCATGTCTCTACTGTGTTCCGTTTAGAAGATATTTGACATTGAAAGTTATGTCAAAAAGTGGGTGTGGCTTAATTAATTTATGTTAATTCACAAGCAATGATGGGCTGGATAAGTAATTTGCTTCCTTAATGCTTGTATGACTTTCCAGTGTCAATCAATTACAGAAGCTCTTTTACATTAGGATCTAAGGGGTTCATGCTCCATTCATTTCAATGGGCCATTGAAAGTCAATGAGACACCTTTGACCTACTTATTTGAAATCAGCTTGCACCTGGAGTTATCAACTGCCAGATTTTCAAACGAGTCAGCTGACTCAACTGTCAGATTATCAAACGATGGCAAATCTGCTGGAGAAAATCCGATTTCCATGCCTCAAACAAATAAAGATTATAGAAGAACCGTAAGACATATCGAAATGATTCTTTCTTTGTAAGAAGCAGAAGACCCTAACGAAGAGAATACTGTAATTTTTGTGAAGGTGTGATTAGAAATAAAAAAATTATGGCGAGCTACAAATAGCCTTCATTTGATTCTGTGCAACTGCTCATTTTAGAGAAATCCATACCCTCAAACAAATAAACATTACGAAAGAATGAACAGAGGTATTGAAATATTTCTTTTACTGTTAGAATCCCAAGATTTTAAGAAAGAGAATGGTGTAAATTTTGTGAAGCTGTGATAAAGTGTGAATGATTTATGGCGAGTTAAAAATAGCCTGTGACTGAGATTTTAAACAGAATCCACCAGAATTTTTGAATGGAGGTGAATGGAGCAATTAAGTGCACTCCTTGTGGTTTAGGCCACCTGGAGTAAAAACCGTGTGTTTTTTAAAAATGAAAACAGCACCAACTGAAAGAGGACAAAAATCTCTACCATTTAGGTATAAAATGTGTGTGTAAAGGTTAATTTTTAGTTGAGAAAACAGTGCAAGTAGCAACAAGACTGAGCTTGCTCAAAGTTAGAGTGAGCGATGACATCACCCCTCTAGGGCTCCCATAGGGAATGACTTGAGCGATTTTTGGGCCGAAATTCGAGATTTATACGGAAACCGCTGGTCCAATCGGTCCGAAGAGATATAGCAACTCGAGTGGGAACAGTCTGGACGACCGTGGAAAGTTTCGTGGCTGTAGCTCGAACGGGCTAGGAGGAGTAGCCGGTAGAATTTTTGTCCTAAGAAGAAGAAGAAGCGGAAGAATAATAATAAGTTTAAGAGAGATAACAATATGTTGGCTCTGCAAGCCAGCATAACTAGATTTTAAAGTTTGCACGCAAACTTCGATGTTGGCTTGCGTTGGTGCCGTTAATACCCATTTTTTAAAATGTTGTCAGTTCCGCAACAATAACATAATCCAGCCCCCATGTCTCTATGATTCTCATAAGCTGAGATAGGTACATGCAATATTGGTTGCTATGGTAACAAGTCTGGTTGATATGGAGGGGTCAGTAACCTAACATATTGTTCCCCATGTCAACACGAGTAAAATACACTAACCCCCATGTCTCTATGACTTTCGTAAGCTGAGATAGAGATACGCCATATTGGTTGCTATGGTAACAGTGTGGTTGCTATGGAGGGGTCGCTGACCTAATATATTGTTCCCCATATGCATACGAGTAAATTACAGCAACCCCCCTGTCTCTATGATTTTCCTGAGCTGAGATAGGTACATGCAAAATTGGTTGCTATGGTAACCAGTCTGGTTGCTATGGAGGGGTCAGTGACCTAACACATTGTTCCCCATGTCAATACATCAACCCCCATGTCTCTATGACTTTCCAAAGCTGGGATAGAGCTGCGCCATATTGGTTGCTATGGTAACCAGTTTGGTTGCTATGGAGGAGTCGCTGACCTAATACATTGCTCCCCATATCTATACGGGTAAAATACAGCAACCCCCATCTCTCTATGGTTTTCCTAAGCTGAGATAGAGACATGCCATATTGGTTGCTATGGTAACCAGTCTGGTTGCTATGGAGGTGTCATTAACATAATATGTTTCAGCTGTCAGTATGGGTGAAGCTTACCAGCCCCCAAATCTCTAGCATTTTTCTAAGCTAAGATAGAGATGTGGCAATATAGTTGCTATGGTAAACAATTTGGTTGCTATGGAGGAGTTAGTGACATCATGTTGTAATCTACTTTCCATTTAGACTAATATAAAGCAACCCCCATGTCTCTACTGTGTTCCGTTTAGAAGATATTTGACATTGAAAGTTATGTCAAAAAGTGGGTGTAGCTTAATTAATTTATGTTAATTCACAAGCAATGATGGGCTGGATAAGTAATTTGCTTCCTTAATGCTTGTATGACTTTCCAGTGTCAATCAATTACAGAAGCTCTTTTACATTAGGATCTATGGGATTCATGCTCCATTCATTTCAATGGGCCATTGAAAGTCAATGAGACACCTTTGACCTACTTATTTGAAATCAGCTTGCACCTGGAGTTATCAACTGTCAGATTTTCAAACGAGTCAGCTGACTCAACTGTCAGATTTTCAAACGATGGCAAATCTGCTGGAGAAAATCCGATTTCCATGCCTCAAACAAATAAAGATTATAGAAGAACCGTAAGACATATCGAAATGATTCTTTCTTTGTCAGAAGCAGAAGACCCTAACGAAGAGAATGCTGTAATTTTTGTGAAGGTGTGATTAGAAATAAAAAAATTATGGCGAGCTACAAATAGCCTTCATTTGATTCTGTGTAACTGCTCATTTTAGTGAAATCCATACCCTCAAACAAATAAACATTACGAAAGAATGAACAGAGGTATTGAAATATTTCTTTTACTGCTAGAATCCCAAGATTTTAAGGAAGAGAATGGTGTAAATTTTGTGAAGCTGTGATAAAATTTGAATGATTTATGGCGAGTTAAAAATAGCCTGCGATTGAGATTTTAAGCAGAATCCACCAGAATTTTTGAATGGAGGTGAATGGAGCAATTAAGTGCACTCCTTGTGGTTTAGGCCACCTGGAGTAAAAACCGTGTGTTTTTTAAAAATGAAAACAGCACCAACTGAAAGAGGACAAAAATCTCTACCATTTAGATATAAAATGTGTGTAAAGGTTAATTTTTAGTTGAGAAAACAGTGCAAGTAGCAACAAGACTGAGCTTGCTCAAAGTTAGAGTGGGCGATGACATCACCACTCTAGGGCTCCCATAGGGAATGACTTGAGCGATTTTTGGGCCGAAATTCGCGATTTATACGGAAACCGCTGGTCCAATCGGTCCAAAGAGATATAGCAACTCGAGTGGGAACAGTCTGGACGACCGTGGAAAGTTTCGTGGCTGTAGCTCGAACGGGCTAGGAGGAGAAGCGTTGCAAAATTTTGACGTAGGAAAAGAGAAGAATAACTAGAATATGCATTTCCTAGCGGAAAATGCGTGTGAATGCAGAGAGCTGAAAATGAAAGCAGGCTGAAATATCTGAAAAAAATCTAAAGTTGAAAGGTGAAGCTGAAAGGTAAAAGATTTGAAAGTTGAAAGTTTCAAAAGTTGAAAAGTGAAGCTGAAAGGTGAAAGATTTGAAAGTCGGAAGTTTCAAAAGTTAAAAAGTGAAGCTGAAAGGTGAAAGATTTGAAAGCTGAAAGTGTCAAAAGTTGAAAGTGGAGGCCGAAAGGTGAATCATTATAAAGTTGAAAACGTGTAAAGTTGAAAGGAGAAGCATTGTAAAGTTGAAAGTGTCAAAAGTAGAAAGTGGAAGCTAAAGGTGAAACATTTGAAAGTTGAAAGTGTCAAAAGTTGAAAGTGGAAGCTGAACGGTATAATATTAGTAAATTGAAATTCTGTCTAGCATTTTCCTAACCTAAGATAAAGATATGCCAATTGCGTTGCTATGGTAAAAAGTCTGGTTGCTCTGGACAGGTCATTTACATAATAGAATGTTCCCAGTGTCACTCTGAGAGAAATGAATCAACCCCCATGTCTCTAGCATTTCCCTGAGCTGAGTTAGGGATATGCCAATTGGGTTGCTATGATAACTATTATGGTTGCTATGGAAATGTCATTGACATTATCTATTGTTTCCTGTGTCACTATGAGTCAAACAAAACAACCCCCATGTCTTTAGCATTTTCCTAAGCTGAGATAGAGATGTGTCAATTTGGTTGCCATGGTAACCAGTATGGTTGCTAAGGAGGGGTCAGTGACATTATATAATGTTCCCTGTGTGACTACAAGTTATTTAGACCAACTCCCGTGTCTCTCTCATTTTCCTAAGCTGAGATAGAGATGTGTCAGTTTGGTTGCTATGGTAACCAGTATGGTTGCTATGGAGGGGTAAGTGACATTATATAATGTTCCCTGTGTGACTTCAAGTCATTCAGACCAACTCCCGTGTCTCTCTCATTTTCCAAAGTTGAGATAGAGATGTGTCAATTTGGTTGCTATGGTAACCAGTATGGTTGCTATGGAGGGGTCAGTGACATTATATGATGTTCCCTGTGTGGCTACAAGTCATTTAGACCAACTCCCGTGTCTCTATTATTTTCCTAAGCTGAGATAGAGATGTGTCAATTTGGTTGCTATGGTAACCAGTATGGTTGCTATGGAGGGGTCAGTGACATTATTTAATATTCCCTGTGTGACTAAAAGTCATTTAGACCAACTCCCGTGTCTCTCACATTTTCCTAAGCTGAGATAGAGATGTGTCAATTGGGTTGCTATGGTAACCAGTATGGTTGCTATGGAGGGGTCATTGACATTACATAATGTTCCCTGTGTGACTACAAATCAATTAGACCAACTCCTGTGTCTCTAGCATTTTCCAAGGCTGAGATAGAGAATTACCAATTTGGTTGCTATGGTAAATAATCTGGTTGCTATGGATGAGTTAGTGACATCATGTTGTAATCTACATTCAACTTAGATCAATATAAAACAACTCCCATGTTTCTACGATGTTCCACTTAGAAGATATTTGACATTCAATAATGATGTTGAAAAGTGGGTGTGGCTTGGTGAATTTATGTTAAATCATAAGCAATGATTGGCTGGATTAGTTATATGCGTCCTTAATGTTGCTATGACTCTCCATTGTGAACCAATTACAAAAGCACTTTTACAATAGGATCATATGGGAATCAGTTGCCCCATTGAAATGAATGGCAGCAATGCATCTCTATGGCCCATTGTGAGTCTATGGAAAGGCTAAGCCAATCAAATTTCGTTATTCAAATTAGTTGATTAACAGCTGCCTCCAACTGCCACTTTTTGAATCGAGGAGACATTTCTTAGATTTTGACCATGCCTCAAACAAATAAACATTACAGAAGAACCGTAAGACATATCGAGATGATTCTTTCTTTGTGAGAAGCAGAAGGCCTCAATGAAGATTATGGTATAAATTTTTTTAAGATATGTGGAAAATTCTATTAGTTATGGCGAGTTAGAAAAAGCCTTAATTTAAAACCTTCAAGCATTATTTTCTGGGTGAAATGCATTGATCTTAATGGAGCAATTTGCTTCCCTCGTTAAGGTTTAGCCCTCCTAGTTTAAAAACCGTAGGTCCTATGAAAGAAACAACTGCATCTTTGGAAAGAGGACAAATTTCTCTACTACTTTAATATGAATTTTGTGCATAAAAGGTAAAGCTTAGTTTAGGAGAGAATAATAAATGAAGAAGTTTGAGATGTGAAAAGTTAGAGTGGAAGCTAGAGTGGAGCAGAAATAGGTGAAAGTCGGAAATCTTCATTAAACTTAAACTGCGATTAATAAAAATCTATACAAGATATAAATAAGTTGAAATATACATCTAATAGATGAAAGTGTGTAGATTTATGTAAAGTTTAAATGGTTTCTCTAGTGGAAAGTATGTTGAAGTTATAAAGGTTGAAAGAAGTTTAAAGTTCCCATTCATTTCAATGGGAAGAATAATTTTAAATAAAGTTAAATATTATAAAAAGTATAAAAGTTTGAAAAGTGAAACGTAATAGCAACCTAGTCTGAAAAAAGCTGAACGTTTTGACGTTTGAATGGTGTTTCTAGGCCAAAGTATGCGGGAGTAGATAGGGTTGGAAAAAGGGGGGGGAATAATAAAAAGAAGAAGAAGAAGAAGAAGAAGCGGAATAATAAATACGTAGGATAACAATAGTGTGAATGCCTCTGCATTCACACTAATAAATACGTAGGATAACAATAGTGTGAATGCCTCTGCATTCACACTAACTAGAAAGTGCATTTCCTAGCGGAAAATGCGTGTGAATGCAGAGAGCTGAAAGAGAATGCTTAAAATTGCTGAATTCCTTGGCTGAACGGTGAAACATTAGAAAGTTAAAAGTGTCAAAAGTTGAAAGTTGAAGCTAAAAGGTGAAACACTGTAATTTGAAAAGTGTCAAAATTTGAAAGCTGAAGCTGAAACATTGTAAAGTTGAAATATGTAAAGTTGAAAGTGGAAGCTGAAAGGTAAAACATTAGACAGTTAAAATTGTCAAATTTGAAAGTGTAAGCTGAAAGTTGAAACATAAAAATAAATGTGGCACATTGTAAAGCTGAAAATGTCAATCAATTGGGTTGCTATGGTAATAAGTATGGTTGCTATGGAGGGGTCACAGACATAATATATTGTTATCTGTGTGACTACGAGTAAATTAAACCTACCCCATTTCTCTAGCATTTCGCTAAGCTGAGTTAGAGAAATGCCAATTGGGTTGTTATGGTAACACGTCTGGTTGCTATGGAGGGGTCACTAACATCATATAATGTTCCTTGAGTGACTACAGGTAAATTACACCAACCCCTGTGTCTCTAGCATTTTCCTAAGCTGAGATAGAGATATGCCAATTTGGTTGCTATGGTAACCATATGGTTGCTATGGATGGTTTAGTTACCTCGGTGATTGTTACGGGGGTCATAATTATTGAAACAAACTCACCCCCATGTCTCTAGCACTCTCCTAAGCTGAGGGAGAGATGTGTCAATTTGGTTGCTATAGTAACCAGTATGGTTGCTATGGAGGGGTATGTGACATTATATAATGTTCCCTGTGTGACTACAAGTCATTTAGACCAACTCTGTGTCTCTCTCGTTTCCCTAAGCTGAGATAGAAATGTGTCAATTTGGTTGCTATGGTAACCAGTATGGTTGCTATGGAGGGGTCAGTGACATTATAAAATGTTCCCTGTGTGACTACAAGTCATTTAGACCAACTCCCGTGTCTCTCATTTTCCTAAGCTGAGATAGAGATGTGTCAATTTGGTTGCTATGGTAACCAGTATGGTTGCTATGGAGGGGTCAGTGACATTATATAATGTTCCTAGTGTTACTACAAGTCATTTAGACCAACTCCCATGTCTCTAGCATTTTCCTAAGCTGAGATAGAGATGTGTCAATTTGGTTGCTATGGTAACCAGTATGGTTGCTATGGAGGGGTCAGTGACATTATATAATGTTCCCTGTGTGACTACAAGTCAATTAGACCAACTCCTGTGTCTCTGGCATTTTCCTAGGCTGAGATAGAGAAGTGTCAATTTGGTTGCTATGGTAAATAATTTGGTTGCTATGGATGAGTTGGTGACATCATGTTTAATCTACATTCAACTTAGATCAATATAAAACAACTCCCATCTCTCTACGATGTTCCACTTAGAAGATATTTGACATTCAAAAATGATGTTGAAAAGTGGGCGTGGCTTGATGAATTTTTGTTAAATCATAAGCAATGATTGGCTGGATTAGTTATATGCATCCTCAATGTTGCTTTGAATCTCCATTGTGAACCAATTACAAAAGCTATTTTACAATAGGATCATATGGGAATCAATTGCCCCATAGAAATGAATGGCAGCAATGCATCTCTATGGCCCATTGTGAGTCTATGAGAAGGCTAAGCCAATCAAATTTCGTTATTCAAATTAGTTGATTAACAGCTGCCTCCAACTGCCACTTTTTGAATCGAGGAGACATTTCTCAGATGTTGACCATGCCTCAAACTAATAAACATTACAGAGGAACCGTAAGACATATCGAGATGATTCTTTCTTTGTGAGAAGCAGAAGGCATCAATGAAGATTATGATGTAAATTTTTTCAAGATATGTGGAAAATTCTATTAGTTGTGGCGAGTTAGAAAAAGCCTTAATTTAAAACTTTCAAGCATCATTTTCTGGGTGAAATGCATTGATCTTAATGGAGCAATTTGCTTCCCTCGTTAAGGTTTAGCCCTTCTAGTTTAAAAACCGTAGGTCATATGAAAGAAACAACTGCATCTTTGGAAAGAGGACAAATTTCTCTACCACTTTAATATAAAATTTGTCCATAAAGGGTAAAGTTTAGTTTAGGAGAGAGGAATAGATCAAAAAGTTTGAGATGTGAAAAATTAGAGTGTAAGCTAGAGTGGAGCAGAATTAGGTAAAAATCCAAATTCTTCATTAAACTTAAACTGCGATTAATTAAAATCTGTAAAAGATATGTAAAAGCTGAAAGAGCTTTTAAAAGCTGAAAATGTGTTGAATTGTTTAAAATTTGAATGATTGCTCTAGCTGAAAGTATGCTGAAGTTATGAAGTTTGAAAAAAAGCTGAAGATTTAAAGAGATTTGAAGAGTCTCCCCATTCATTTCAATGGGAAAAATATTTTAAATAAAGTTAAATTTTATAAAAAGTATAAAAGATATCAAAAAGCTGTATACGAGCAACATAGAGCAAAAAAAGCTGTACGTTTTGACGTTTGAATGGTGTTTCTAGGGCAAAGTATGCTGAAGTAGTAGGCTCCGGAAAAAGGGGGGGGAATAAGAATAAAAAAAATAATAATAACTAGAAAGTGCATTTCCTAGCGGAAAATGCGTGTGAATGCAGAGAGCTGAAAAGGGAATGCTCAAATTGCTGAATTCCTTGGCTGAAGAAAGAAACATTAGAAAGTTTCAAAAGCTGAAGCTGAAACATTGTAAATTTGAAATATGTAAAGTTGAAAGTGGATGCTGAAGGGTAAAAAATTAGAAAAGTAGAAAGTGTTAAAAATTAAAAGTGGGAGCTGAAAGTATAAACATTAGAAAGTTAAAGTGTCAAAAGTTGAAAGTTCAAGCTAAAAGGTGAAACATTATAAAGTTGAAAATCTCAAAAGTTGAAAGCTAAAGCTGAAACATTGTAAATTTGAAATATGTAAAGTTGAAAGTGGGAGCTAAATGTTAAAATATTAGAAGGTTGAAAGTGTCAAAAGTTGAAAGTGGAAGCTGAAAGGTGAAACATTGTAAAGTTGAAAATAACAAAAGTTGAAAGTGGAGGCTGAAAGGTGAAACATTCTAAAGTTGAAAACGTATAAAGTTGAAAGGTGAAGCATTGCAAAGTTGAAAGTGTCAAATATAGAAAGTGGAAGCTGAAAGGTATAATATAAGTAATTTGAAATTCTGTCGAGCATTTTCCTAACCTAAGATAAAGATATGGCAATTGCGTTGCTGTGGTAAAAAGTCTGGTCGCTCTGGACAGCTCATTTATAAAATAGATTGTTCCCAGTGTCACTATGAGTGAAAAAAAACAACCCCCATGTCTCTAGCATTTTCCAAAGCTGATATAGGGATATGCCAATTTGGTTGCTATGGTAACCAGTATGGTTGCTATGGAAGGGTCAATGACATTATATAATGTTCCCTGTGTGACTACAAGTCATTTAGATAACTCCTGTATCTCTCTCATTTTCCTAAGCTGAGATAGAGATGTGTCAATTTGGTTGCTATGGTAACCAGTATGGTTGCTATGGAGGGGTAAGTGACATTATATAATGTTCCCTGTGTGACTACAAGTCATTCAGACCAACTACTGTGTCTCTCTCATTTTCCTAAGCTGAGATAGAGATGTGTCAATTTGGTTGCTATGGTAACCAGTACGGTTGCTATGGAGGGGTCAGTGACATATAATGTTCCCTATGTGACTACAAGTCATTTAGACCAACTCCCGTGTCTCCCTCATTTTCCTAAGCTGAGATAAAGATGTGTCAATTTGGTTGCTATGGTAACCAGTATGGTTGCTATGTAGGGGTCAGTGACATTATATAGTGTTCCCTGTGTTACTACAAGTCATTTAGACCAACTCCCGTGTCTCTAGCATTTTCCTAAGCTGGGATAGAGATGTGTCAATTTGGTTGCTATGGTAACCAGTATGGTTGCTATGGAGGGGTAAGTGACATTATATAATGTTCCCTGTGTGACTACAAGTCATTTAGACCAACTCCCGTGTCTCTCTCATTTTCCTAAACTGAGATACAGATGTGTCAATTTGGTTGCTATGGTAACCAGTATGGTCGCTATGGAGGGGTCAGTGACATTATATGATGTTCCCTGTGTGACTACAAGTCATTTAGACCAACTCCTGTGTCTCTGTCGTTTTCCTAGGCTGAGATAAAGATTATCCGGTTTGGTTGCTATGGTAAATAATCTGGTTGCTATGGATGAGTTGGTGACATCATGTTGTAATCTACATTCAACTTAGATCAATATAAAACAACTCCCATGTTTCTACGATGTTCCACTTAGAAGATATTTGACATTCAAAAATGATGTTGAAAAGTGGGCGTGGCTTGATGAATTTATGTTAAATCATAAGTAATGATTGGCTGGATTAGTTATATGCATCCTTAATGTTGCTATGACTCTCCATTGTGAACCAATTACAAAGGCACTTTTACAATAAGATCATATGGGAATCAATTGCCCCATTGAAATGAATGGGAGCAATGCATCTCTATGGCCCATTCTAAGTCTATGGGGCAGCCTTAGCCAATCAAATTTCAGTATTCAAATTAGGCCCAGCTGGCTCCAACTGCCACTTTTTGTTTCGTGGTGACATTTCTCAGATTTTGACCATGCCTCAAACAAATAAACATTACAGAAGAACCGTAAGACATATCGAGATGATTCTTTCTTTGTGAGAAGCGGAAGACTTCAATGAATACTATAATGTAAATTTGATAACGATATGTGAAAAATTTTTGGAGTTATGGCGAGTTAAAAAAAGCCTTAATGTATTATTTTCACGCAGTATCTTCTGGCCGAAATGCATTGATCTTAATGGAGCAATTTTCTTCCCTCGTTAAGGTTTAGCACTCCTAGTTTAAAACCCGTAGGTCATATGAAAGGAACAACTGCATCTATGGAAAGAGGACAAATTTCTCTACTACTTTAATATAAATTTTGTGCATAAATGTTAAAGCTTAGTTTAGGAGAGAGGAATAGATCAAGAAGTTTGAGATGTGAAAAGTTAGAGTGGAAGCTAGAGTGGAGCAGAATTAGGTCAAATTCCAAATTCTTCATTAAACTTAAACTGTGATTAATAAAAATCTGTAAAAGATATGAAAAAGCTGAAAACATATTTTAAAAGCTGAAAATGTGTTGAATAGTTTAAAATTTGAATGATTGCTCTAGCTGAAAGTATGCTGAAGTTATGAAGGTTGAAAAAAAGCTGAATTTTGAAAGAGATTTGAAATTTTTCCCATTCATTTCAATGGGAAAATTATTTTAAATAAAGTTAAATTTTATAAAAAGTATAAAACATTTTAATAAGAAAAATACAAGCAACCTATTCCAAAAGAAGCTGAACGTTTTGACGTTTGAATGGTGTTTCTAGCATGAAGTATGCTGAAGGAGTTGAAGGTCAAAAAGTGGGAGAATAATAAAAACTAGAATATGCATTTCCTAGCGGAAAATGCGTGTGAATGCAGAGAGCTGACAATGAAAGCAGGCTGAAAGTATCTGAAAAAAATCTAAAGTTGAAAGGTGAAGCTGAAAGGTAAAATATTTGAAAGTTGAAAGTTTCAAAAGTTGAAAAGTGAAGCTGAAAGGTGAAAGATTTGAAAGCTGAAAGTGTCAAAGGTTGAAAGTGGAGGCCGAAAGGTGAAACATTATAAAGTTGAAAACGTATAAAGTTGAAAGTCGAAGCATTGTAAAGTTGAAAGTGTCAAAAGTAGAAAGTGGAAGCTAAAGGTGAAACATTTGAAAGCTGAAAAGTGTCAAAAGTTGAAAGTGGAAGCTTAAGGTGAAACATTTGAAAGTTGAAAGTGTCAAAAGTTGAAAGTGGAAGCTGAACGGTATAATATTAGTAAGATGAAATTCTGTCTAGCATTTTCCTAACCTAAGATAAATATATGCCAATTGCGTTGCTATGGTAAAAAAGTCTGGTTGCTCTGGACAGGTCATTTACATAATAGAATGTTCCCAGTGTCACTCTGAGGGAAATGAATCAACCCCCATGTCTCTAAGGTTTCCCTGAGCTGAGTAAGAGATATGCCAATTGGGTTGCTATGATAACTATTATGGTTGCTATGGAAATGTCATTGACATTATCTAATGTTTCCTGTGTCACTATGAGTCAAACAAAACAACCCCCATGTCTCTAGCATTTTCCAAAGCTGATATAGAGATATGCCAATTTGGTTGCTATGGTAACCAATATGGTTGCTATGGAGGGGTTATTGACATTATAAATTGATCTTTGTGTGACTACAAGAAAATTACACCAACCCCCATGTCTTTAGCATTTTCCTAAGCTGAGATAGAGATGTGTCAATTTGGTTGCCATGGTAGCCAGTATGGTTTCTATGGAGGGTCAGTGACATTATATAATGTTCTCTGTGTGACTACAAGTCATTTAGACCAACTCCCGTGTCTCTCTCAATTTCCTAAGCTGATATAGAGATGTGTCAATTTGGTTGCTATGGTAACCAGTATGGTTGCTATGGAGGGGTCAGTTACATTATATAATGTTTCCTGTGTGACTACAAGTCATTTAGACCAACTCCTGTGTCTCTCTCATTTTCCAAAGTTGAGATAGAGATGTGTCAATTTGGTTGCTATGGTAACCAGTATGGTTGCTATGGAGGGGTCAGTGACATTATATAATGTTCCCTGTGTGACTACAAGTCATTTAGACCAACTCCCGTGTCTCTCTCATTTTCCTAAGCTGAGATAGAGATGTGTCAATTTGGTTGCTATGGTAACCAGTATGGTTGCTATGGAGGGGTCAGTGACATTATATAATGTTCCCTGTGTGACTTCAAGTCATTCAGACCAACTCCCGTGTCTCTCTCATTTTCCAAAGTTGAGATAGAGATGTGTCAATTTGGTTGCTATGGTAACCAGTATGGTTGCTATGGAGGGGTAAGTGACATTATATAATGTTCCCTGTGTGACTACAAGTCATTTAGACCAACTTCCGTGTCTCTCTCATTTTCCTACGCTGAGATAGAGATGTGTCAATTTGGTTGCTATGGTAACCAGTATGGTTGCTATGGAGGGGTCAGTAACATCATATAATGTTCCCTGTGTGACTACAGGTAAATTAGACCAACTCCTGTGTCTCTAGCATTTTCCTAAGCTGAGAAAAAGATGTGCCAACTGGGTTGCTATGGTAACCAGTATTGTTGCTATGGAGGGGTCATTGACATCATATAATGTTTCATGTGTCACTATGAGTGAAACAAACCAACCCCTGTGTCCCTAGCATTTTTCTAAGCTGAGATAGAGATATGTCAATTTGGTTGCTATGGTAACCATTTGGTTGCTATGGAGGGTTTAGTTACCTCAGTGATTGTTACCGGGGTCACAATTATTGAAACAAACTCACCCCCATGTCTCTAGCACTTTCCTAAGCTGAGGGAGAGATGTGTCAATTGGGTTGCTATGCTAACCAGTATGGTTGCTATGGAGGGGTCATTGGCATAATATATTGATCCCTGTGTGACTACAAGTAAATTACACCAACCCCCATGTCTCTAGCATTTTCCAAAACTAAGATAGAGATGTGTCAATTTGGTTGCTATGGTAACCAGTATGGTTGCTATGAAGGGGTCAGTGACATAATATAATGTTCCCTGTGTGATTAAAAGTCAATTAAACCAACTCCTGTGTCTCTAGCATTTTCCTAAGCTGAGATAGAAATGTGTCAATTTGGTTGCTATGGTAACCAGTATGGTTGCTATGAAGGGGTCAGTGACATAATATAATGTTCCCTGTGTGATTAAAAGTCAATTAAACCAACTCCTGTGTCTCTAGCATTTTCCTAAGCTGAGATAGAAATGTGTCAATTGGGTTGCTATGGCAACCAGTATGGCTGCTATGGAGGGGTCTGCTACCTCAATGAATGTTTCCGGGGTCGCTATTAGTGAAACAAACTCACCCCCATGTCTCTAGCATTTTCCTAAGCAGAGATAAAGATGTGTCAATTGGGTTGCTATGGTAACCAGTATGGTTGCTATGGAGGGGTAAGTGACATTATATAATGTTCCCTTTCTGACTACAAGTCATTTAAACCAACTCCCATGTCTCTCTCATTTTCCTAAGCTGAGATAGACATGTGTCAATTTGGTTGCTATGGTAACCAGTATGGTTGCTATGGAGGGGTCAGTGACATTATATAATGTTCCCTGTGTGACTACAAGTCATTTAGACCAACTCCCGTGTCTCTCTCATTTTCCTAAGCTGAGATAGAGATGTGTCAATTTGGTTGCTATGGTAACCAGCATGGTTGCTATGGAGGGGTCATTGACATTATATAAGGTTCCCTGTTTGACTACAAGTCAATTAGACCAACTCCTGTGTCTCTAGCATTTTCCTAGGCTGAGATAAAGATTATCCGGTTTGGTTGCTATGGTAAATAATCTGGTTGCTATGGATGAGTTGGTGACATCATGTTGTAATCTACATTCAGCTTAGATCAATATAAAACAACTCCCATGTTTCTACGATGTTCCACTTAGAAGATATTTGACATTCAAAAATTGTTGAAAAGTGGGCGTGGCTTGATGAATTTATGTTAAATCATAAGCAATGATTGGCTGGATTAGTTATATGCATCCTTAATGTTGCTATGAATCTCCATTGTGAACCAATTACAAAAGTTTTTTTACAATTGGATCATATGGGAATCATTTGCCCCATTGAAATGAATGGCAGCAATGCATCTCTATGGTTGTTAAAACTGGGCGTGGCTTGATGAATTTATGTTAAATCATAAGCAATGATTGGCTGGATTAGTTATATGCATCCTTAATGTTGCTATGACTCTCCATTGTGAACCAATTACAAAAGCACTTTTACAATAGGATCATATGGGAATCAATTGCCCCATTGAAATGAATGGCAGCAATGCATCTCTATGGCCCATTGTGAGTCTATGAAAGGCTAAGCCAATCAAATTTCGTTATTCAAATTAGTTGATTAACAGCTGCCTCCAACTGCCACTTTTTGAATCGAGGAGACATTTCTCAGATATTGACCATGCCTCAAACAAATAAAGATTACAGAAGAACTGTAAGACATATCGAGATGATTCTTTCTTTGTGAGAAGCAGAAGGCCTCAATGAAGATTATGGTATAAATTTTTTTAAGATATGTGGAAAATTCTATTAGTTATGGCGAGTTAGAAAAAGCCTTAATTTAAAACCTTCAAGCATTATTTTCTGGGTGAAATGCATTGATCTTAATGGAGCAATTTGCTTCCCTCGTTAAGGTTTAGCCCTCCTAGTTTAAAAACCGTAGGTCATATGAAAGAAACAACTGCATCTTTGGAAAGAGGACAAATTTCTCTACTACTTTAATATAAATTTTATGCATAAAGGGTAAAGTTTAGTTTAGGAGAGAGGAATTGATGAAGAAGTTTGAGATGTGAAAAATTAGAGTGGAAACTAGAGTGGAGCAGAATTAGGTCAAAATCCAAATTCTTCATTAAACTTAAACTGTGATTTATAAAAATCTGTAAAAGATATGTAAAAGCTGAAAACATCTTTTAAAAGCTGAAAATGTGTTGAATTGTTTAAAATTTGAATGACTGCTCTAGCTGAAAGTATGCTGAAGTTATGAAGGTTGAAAAAAAGCTGAAGATTGAAAGAGATTTGAAGTGTTTCCCATTCATTTCAATGGGAAAATAATTTTTAAATAAAGTTAAATTTATTAAAAAGTATAAAAGTTTGAAAAGTGACACGTAATAGCAACATAGTCCAAAAGAAGCTGAACATTTTGACGTTTGAATGGTGTATCTAGCTAAAAGTATGCGGGAGGAGTTAGCGACAGAAATTTGGGAGAATAATAATAATAACTAGAAAGTGCATTTCCTAGCGGAAAATGCGTGTGAATGCAGAGAGCTGAAAAGGGAATGCTCAAAATTGCTGAATTCCATAGCTGAAAGGTGAAACTATAAAATGTTTAAATCTCACTAAAGCTGAAACAATGCTTAAACTCAATGTTGAAAGTTGAAGCAAAAAGGTGAAACATTGAAAAGTTTAAAATCACCAAATTGCTGAAAGATCAGATATTAGCTGAAAGTAAAAGCTGAAAGGAGAAACAGATAATAGTTTAAAATCTCAGAAATTATCGAAAGAATAATCAATAGCTGAAAGTTAACACTGAAAGGTGAAACATTAAAAAGTTTAAATTCTCCAAAATGTTGAAAGTTCAAAGTAGAAATTGAAAAATTGATAAGTGGAAAATCACAAAAATACTGACAAATAATAAATTGCTGAATGTTGAAGCTGAAACCCCTGTGTCTTTAGAATTTTCTTAAGTTGAGATAGAAATACGTCAATATGGTTAAAATTGGTGAAACCCATAGCTGAAAGGTGAAACCATAAAATGTTTAAATTCTCACATTGCTCAAAGTTGAAAGTGGAAGCTGAAAGGTTAAGCATGTAACATTTATTTATTGATTAGTTAGTACTGAGTAGGAATGTGTACAATTTACAAAATATTTTTGCCAGGTACTTTTCCCCCCAACAGACTTACTAACAATTTTAATACACAACAACTTAATAAAACAAGATAGTAATTTAGTTACAAATTCATAATTAAACTGTACATAATAAAAGTACATTTATCTTGAAATAACTGTGCCAGAAATGTATTTATATACATTAAAGTGGAAAATAGTTATGTTGTTATTACATTGACACTTTAAACAAATAACAAAATATCACAATCTAAACAATATACTGTGATAAAGTATTGTATTGACTTTACAATGTATATAATAATGGGAGGATATTTTAAAACATAAACATAATTTGTCAAGGCCTAGCAATTTGTTTACCAATAATAATCATAGTCAAAGTCCTTCATTTCTTTTAAGTTATCAATAGTCACAGAATTTCTTTTACTGGACATCAGTGAATAGAGCATTAAAGGACCTTTAGTAATAGTAATATTGTTTAACTCATGCCCATAAAGGTCTATCACATCGTGTTTAGCCTTGGACTAATATTTCCATTTTCCAGGACTTCAGCGGTTCTAGACTAATATTTGTTACAAGATTAGAATGGGAACACATTCAAACTGTTATGTGAGGCTCATCTGAGCTTCAGAAGTTTGTGAGTTTTTTTGAAGACTGCTCCAGAACCAAACATAATGGTGCCCAAATGGGTTTAGATTAGCCCAAAACTAAGTTCACAGATGTGAAAACCCTTTTACCTTTGTACCAGCTGATGCTCAACATTAATGATAATTTTACAAATCTGTACCCTCTTCTAAATTAATGTATTTACTTGCAACTGAGAATGATCAACATGAATAAACTTATTTGATTAAATAAATGCATGACATGAAAACCAGCAACAAGATCAATCCTAGAATAAATAAATGTCTCTGATGATGTGCACTCCATGATCAGATTAAAAGAGAAGACAGTGAGAATGCAAGAAGAAAGAAACATGGGCAGATCATCTGTGAGAGGTTACTTGCTGGTTGGAAGAGGCAGAGAGACCTACAGTGGCTGCCTGTTACACAGAGAATCTAGAATGTGTGAGTGACCACACAGGTGAACCTACGTATTTGAAAGATCCATTGACTGAAAGCAGGATGAGTCAGAGTTAAGGTCAGAGTTACGCTGAAACGTATAGCTATAGCTGAGGTTTTGCTGCTCAGTGCTTTTTTTATTTTCTCTTTGAAGCTTGAGTTTTGCCATCAAGGCCTGTTTATTATATTCCTGGTTTGTTTGTTTGTTTGTAGTACAAGAAATCACCTGCTGCACCAAAGAAACCCTGGCCCTTGCAGCTCTCAGTCCAGCTCTTACTGGCACCTCACATTGTCATAGAATACAAAACAAACATACTGAAGATAAGAAGAATTAGTTGCAGTGACGACTATAATTAGGATTGATGTCCAGATGATTTCCTGCTGGACCGTGCTGAGACTTCGCTGTACTGAACCGTCTAGAGCAGTGGATATATACAAGAGAAGGCAGCACTGTTTACTCATCTGAAAACACACAAACATTGTGTATAAATAAACAAACTAAAAAAACACATAATTGAAATGTAATACAAAATATACCTCAAAGTGCTGAAAGGCAGGAATATTCCAGTGTTTCCAGTGTCACAAGTTATGTGCAGTCCTTGGGGTATTCACTGTGAAGTGAACAAAAAAAACGTAAATATAATCGTGCTGGCACAATATGAACACAGTAATGCACATCATTTATTTGTCACAACAGACTTTACCTGTCTAAGAGTGTAGCTGTAGCAGCCTGATCTTGTGGTTGGTCTAAAGTCAGAAGGGAACTGGAACATCACTGGAACATTGAAGTCTTTGTGTGCTCCAGATGGGTCTATGTTTGTGGCTGAAGCATTTGGTCAGGCGTAGCATAATGTCTAGGTTGAGCTAAACTGATTATTACAGATTCAAACAGGGGGTTGATGATGGTTGATCAACAACAATAACTTAAAATGCTAGATGGTTTATAACATCACAGTTAATAACATCACAGAATTAAAACAAAACCCACCCACAAAGTTAAAACCTAATAAAGATAAAGAAAAAAAATGTGAGCATCAGCTGGTGGGAATCAGAAAGTATGTGTTCAATATAGAGCACATAGTTTCTGATACAATTAACAGGTGTGTACAGTGATGCTAACATCAGTGTACACAGCTGTTTTAAATGTTTTGGCCTGTGCATTTACCAACCCTAACCCAAACCCACCCTGATAAATGCACAGGCCAAACTTCATAATCAGATATGGAATTATAGAATAATAGATATTAACTTTTGATCATTATGACCTTTAAATAATGGAATGTCATTTCAAATAAATATTTTAAATAAATATCATGAAAATAATAATATGAGACACAGAAGAACACGAGTGCTGAAGAATATAAAGTTTTCACATTAAGATTTTGATTTTAAGCACAGATCAAAACACAACTTACGTCTCAAAACACGATCTTACCTCTGTATTACCTGCGAGATGACAGTACACAGTAGACTGGATTGTGGTAACTGTAGTAGGTTTTCATGACTCCACAGTGCAGACAGTGTTGAGGTCTAGAGATGAAGATGAGGTCCAGCAGTGTATTCTTCTCCGTGGTTGCAGCAGTGATGACTTGAGCATATCCCTTAGACAAGAACAGATCCAGTATAGGTTTGCTTGCACCAGATGAAAGATTCTCATTGAAATCACCACAGACAACAATGGGATGACAGTCCACTATCTCCAGTGCATCCAGAAGGCTTCTCAGGTTGGACAGGAAGGATGTTACACTGTAGTCTGGAGGTCTGTAGACAGCAGCAATCAGTGCATGAAAGGGGGTTTCAATTTTCAAAGCCACAAACTCAAGGTCGGTCACATTGTGGACATACTGTTTTTCACGAGCTTGAATGTGATCTTTGACGTAAATAGCAACTCCACCACCATCGCGTTTAGCCAGTTGTGGGAAATTGGTGTAGGACACATGTCTGTTCCTTTTGAACATGTTGTAACCTTGTAGATGGAGACTCTCAGCAACAAAGGATCCTTTGAGATGAGTTTCGGTTAAGCACAAGACGTCAGCAAGACACAGCTCATGATGGCTCTTGATGTCATTGATATGAGACGGCAGTCCTTCTGTGTTATGGTGAACAACGGTCAGAATGTTGGATGTGCTCAGTGTTCGAGTGAGTTGAAGGAGAGGCATCATATCTTCCATGCTGGCTTGTTTCATGTTTTCCAGAGCTGCAGTGATTTCTGTATTTGCATATATTTTTCTGTCATCCATGTCCAGTAGATGCAGTCCCCTGAGAGAGGTCACTCTGCTGAGAGCTACGTAAGCCATGCCAGGTTCAAAGATGTGCTTCAGTGAGACCACCGCTGAGTGTGTCGTCATACCTTGAACCTTGTGAATTGTACAAGCAAAGGCCAGTTTAATGGGAAACTGTCTGCGAATCACTCCTTTCTGTTTCAGATTCTCCTCTGCTCTCTCTATGTACACCAGATCAGATGGATGTCCTGGTTCTCTGTCGTGATGATTCTGTCCAGATGTTTCATTATCCATCCTGAGACCAAGCTTGGTGACATATGAAGATCCGTTTTGTTCAGGGGTCAAAATTCTGAGTAATGTAGCGAATGAACCATTGACTAAACCCTGAGAAATATCCAGATTTCTAGTGAGCATGATGCGAGCTCCTTCAGCAACGTGTAGTGTGTCTGGTAATTCATTACTGGTTCCTTTAAAAGGTGTTGGTTGTTTGGTCATTCTGCCAGTTCGAGGATCCTTTTTATAATCATCAGCATCAACATTCATTGGATGAGAAAACAGTTGAGTTAATGTTGAAGAGTTGTGAGCATCCACCTGTTTATTAGTCGCAAAAATGTGCAGGACATCAGTTCGACAAAGTTGTGGTTCAGTGATGGTTTGTAAAAGCAAAGCTCTGTCTGCGTCTGATAACTCATCTGATTTGTCCTTGACTCGGATCCGGTTCAGCATTTCTGCAAAAGCAACATCATCTTTCTGCCGCATGATCTCCGTTAGAGTAATCATCTGAAAGTGTTCCTGCCACAGGTCAATCTCACACGGGTCATATACGCACAGAGGTTTGGATTGTCGGACAGGAGGAAGCTGAAAGAAATCACCCACTGTTATCAGTGACATGCCTCCAAACGGTTTCTGGCTGCCTTTGATCTGTTTGAGTCTGACATCCACGTAAGCAAAAAGATTTTTAGAGACCATGGAAATTTCATCAATTATCAGGATTTCAGCATTTATCAGCTCTGATCTCACTTCATCCAGTTGGTTTCCCAGGCCTTGAAACGGTGGCTTTAGGCTTCTCGGCAGCTTGAGCAGAGAGTGCAGTGTTGTGCCTGATATATTAAAGGCTGCAGTTCCAGTGAAAGCTGCTAACAGGACAGTAGGTCTGGATATGTCTGGCTCCTCAGCGTGTCTCTGCTGTTTCCTCAGTATTTTCGAAGCTTCTGAGTGGATGCATTTAATGAGATGTGACTTTCCTGTTCCAGCTCCACCATTGATGTAAAAGAAGAACTGATCTGGATTAAGGCCGCAAACTCGTTTTATGCACCAGTCTCTGACTCTATAAAACACACAGGCTTGTTTCTGGTTCAGGTTCTGAAACATTTGGCGTAGTACAGTGGGGTCAATAGCTGGTTGCTCTCTGATGGCTCTGGTTTCTGTTACAGCATTAGACTGACGATTAAAGTCTGGCACGTTTTCCTGTTCATTTTCAGGTTGTGGCTCTCTGGCTTGAAGTTCTTCAATGCACTCTAATCGCACTACTTCAGATTCAGGTGCCAGATTACACCATTCGTCGATCACACCTCTGTTCTGGTCGTACTTCTCAACAGCTTCCTCAATCTCTTCACTGTTTTTCTCATATTTGTCCTTGTTTTCTTTGACAATTACTCTGACGCTCTCAGAATGGTCAGATCCTCGTAGCTGTACCCAGCCGCTCTCATAAAAGGATTCATATGTGGGTAAAGAAAGCCTTTTCAGTTCCAGCTCTGATCGGAAAGGAAGGTAGAGCTTAAGCAATGTGCCGTAAAATTTCTCCGAGTCTTTCTGCTGTGAGCAGCGGTGAAATCTGATGATGGCAGGCTTGTCATGTTTTCTCCTCTGAATAAATCCCATCTCATTCAGCAAGGGAAGGACATCTTTACGTTGAGTCTCTTTGCCGTAGACAAATCGACAAGTAGCTGCAAAATCGGCCAAACACATCAACTCAAACTCTGGAGTTTCGGGTCTGGATTTGTATTTGTCCATCAGTGATGTCATCCAAACATTTGCACATTCTGGTGTTGTGTTCTCCAGGTATGAAAGGGGACGGCTCATTTTTAATGCATTGTCATCTGTTGGTATGAATACAACGCCACGAGAACACTTCTTCATGTTGATGCCACATGCACGAGTCACACACTCCTGAGCGCTGATCTCTCTCTTTTTGGAATACGCCTGCATGACGGCCCTCATTTCATCACATTCGTTAATGTTTTCTCTGTCCGAGTTCTGAATGACGGTTTTGAGGTATTCAGATAGTCCCGCCTCTTTCTTCGTTATATAAGAAGTTAAGTACATCACACACGAAAAAGCGTTCAGAATATAACTCACATCGATATTCGCATCCCATGCTTCCAGCAGATGAGGATTATAGCCATTCACCCAGCAATCCTTAGGGTCACGTTTCAGAATGATGGCGCTGGATTTGTTCATCATGTTGAGACATCGTTCATAATCACTCAGTGTTAAACCACATTGATCCAGAAGCTCCTGCAAACTGAGAGAAGCTGTTTCAGGTTCCATTAGCAACATGTTCAGTGGTCTGAGCTTTTTCTTGGCTTCTTCAACATTAACCTCCTCACCAGGTCTCGTAATCATGGTCTTTCTGCTCGGTGGTTTAGGAAATCCAAATCTACATCCAGAGCCGGGGCTTTTGAAACATGTTCTTGAGTGTTGTTTACTGTGCATTTGAACTTCCTTCACTTTCTTGTATAATTCAGGTTGTTTATGGGGGTCAGGAAGCTGAGCTGTGATGTATTTAGAGACAAAATCACAGATAATTTGATCAGGATCTTCCTCAAACACAGGTGCACCTTCTACCCAGATGAGACAGTGTATGTGTGGGCTTCCTCTGTGCTGAAATTCCACTCTGTAGAAGTAGTCCATGACTTTACCCAGAGGTTGTGCTGGAGATAAGATCAAATCTCTGAATAACGCTTCAACACGTTTATCAAACATACGCATCGTTGTCACTGGATTACTCCGTAAGATGTCACACTTTGCTGCCCAGTCCAGATCCTCAAAGTCAACTTCTTCACCTTGCTGAGTTTTTATTGCCTCGATGACTTCAGGCCAACGCATTTCTGCTGCTGAGAACGTACAGAAGAATGTAGGAGTTCCCAGTTGTCTGAAAAAAAAAAAAAGATCTCTGGTTGTTTTCTCCCAGTAAGCTGGTGTTCCTCTGAGTGGCTGCATGAATCTCACTGCATCTCTATTCCTCACCAGTTTCTCAACCTCGCGTTTATCTTGTAACATTTGTGAAGTTATTCTCCGTCCATCTCTGGTCACTGGTTTTCCTTTACGTAACTGGATAGTCATGCTGGAAGTGGCTAAGTGTATTTCAGTCACAAACTGAGCAAAGAACAAGTAATTTGTGTCTCTAGCAAAGCGTTCATCAATACAGAAAAGCCTTGATTTGAAATAACTACTAGGTGTTAATTTAATACGTCTCTGTTCATCAAGTGTGTTTAGACCAGTAGGGAACTGCACCGGGAAAGCCATCGCCTCCAGTTTAGGTGTTTGGAAAAAGCTGACTGGACTGTTTCTTTCAGCAGGAGCAACTGAGTAGATTCCTTCACTAAAACACAATATTTCCTCTGCAACATCAGGTGGCTGAAGACATGAATCTAGAGCAAAACCTCCATTAGGCATATCACCTTCCTGTTCCGCATCATCTCTCGGTTCCTCAGGGTTAACATCATCTTGTAGCATGTCACAGTTTTGCTGTTCATGTTCATGTTCAGGATTGTTTTGCATCTCTTGTAATGCATTTTGTTCAAATCTGTCTATCTCCATGAGATCATCTTCTCCATATTCATCATCATCAATATCATCATCATCATCATCCTCATCTGGAAGTGTTGGATCACATAACTCAGCCTCATCTCTGATACTCACATCCTCATACTGTGGGTGTATCTGTTTGAGTTTATGGAGAGCCTGTATAAGTTTTGACCAGGTTACAGTCTGGAACAGCTGATGACCTCTGTAACTCAATCGTCTCTTCAGTTTCACTCTCAGAACCTGTGAGTCACTTCTCAATCTGGGCAGAGCATTCACGGTTTCCTGGATCTCACTGGGCACACAGACTATATTTCCACAGATTTGTTGTTGTCTACCTTTTGGCAACGGGATTATTTTTCCAAAAGCAATAACCTTTGAAACTAGATGTCTCTCCAGAATATTTAGATCGGACAGTTCAGGTGGAATTTCAACAAGCTCCAGATTGTTGGTCATAGCAAGAGGTGGCATGGCTCCATTTTTCAGGTAACTGTGGCAGGTGTGACAGATCCACTCTTTCTTTCTCTCCGCTGGAGCTTTGCACTGGTTTCTGCAGTGATCATCACAATAATGAACATATTTACCCAACAGACATGATTCAACCACCTTTCGTTTTTTAACGTAACATGATCTTTTACACAGCCGTACTTGGTTTGGAAATGAGGCCTTATGGCACACAGTGCACACATGGGTTGGACCAGCTTTTATATTTAATCTGAAAACAGATATGGCCTGTCGCATCAATGGGTTGTCAGTCTGGTGAAGCTGCCTGTTCATCTTACTGTATTTCCTTTTTATTTTCATTGCACATCTTATCTTGCACATAGTCCGATAGTTAACATTATGCTCATATCGCTTTCTCATTATACGTTTCATGAGCTGTCTGTGTTGAATTCTGAATTGTTTGTCATGTGCATATCGCTGAGTAATATAAGATCGCTGTCTCCGTCTGTAATCAGCATCTGTACTATAACGCATAGTTACATACTTCTTTTGTTTACATCTGAAGTTAGTATCACTTCTATAGCGCTTAGTAACATAATCTTTCTGTTTGTTCTTGAAGTTAGTATCACTTCTGTAACGCTCAGTTATATAATGTTTCTGTTTGTTCTTGAAGTCAATATCATTTCTATAGCGCTCAGTAATGTATTGTTTCTGCCTTTGTCTCAAATCAACATTGCTTTTATAATGTATTTTTATGTATATTTTTTTCTTTTCTCTATATTCAGCATTATTTTGGTATTTAATTCTCTTTTTTTCTCTAGATGTTTTATTATTATTATTCCTTTGTTGAGATGTTTGTGACTGCATTAATCTTCTTTTGATTCGCCTCCTTTGCTGTTTATTCAGTTTTGACAGTGTCCTTGAATATTTAGATAAATCAGGAGCAGTGGCGTTTTTAACTGCAGTATCTATAAATGACTCGTTTGAAGGATGCGATACCAGAAAAATCGAACCGGATTCATTTGATGGCTGAGATCGTGCTCGGGCTTCAGCGACTGGCGAATGGGGCTCTTGTTGTTTCACTGATGATGCGGAAACCATATTAGTGGTGATAAACTGTGGTGGGTTCTGAAACTGGATGATATGACATGAAGAAAATGAATTTGATTCTTTAACATGGTCATAGAAACAAGGAAGTGCAGCAGAGCGATGTGTAGATCTGGATTCATCGATCAGTTCGACGGCATTTACACTCCGAAAAGCCACAGGTTTCAGTTCATAGTTACACGATGACTGTGTTCCTAATATCTTGTGACACTGTTGCAGTCTATCAATCAAATCACTGAGACGTGTGAAAGTTACCATTACAGCAGTTCCAGATGTTTGTGAGATCGCTGATAGAGGCAATGCGTTTTCTCTTCTCGCGTGTGGATCAAACAATCCATATCTGCCCGATCTGGTTCTGAATACGGCGATGCACAATCCAGACATTAATAATAATGCGTACTGCACATCGGATAATAAACAGCTCAAACCTGCTTCTAGATCGAGGAAGTAATCAACAGTTCCAGGTAACGGGTCTCCAAAAGTGCCATATCGGGAAAGATGCGATTGGTCAACAGTTAATGTGTTCGTGCGCACCTCTGCGTGGCCCGGAAGCTCGTCTGTAGACAAATGGATGCTTGAAGGAAAGCGTTTTCTGGCCTCTTTATACATCTCATTACCTTTATCCAAAACAAGGTCAAGGTCTGCAGCGGTGATGTTTTCGTTCTCGTATAGAAAGGCAAGGAACGTGAGGGAGTTACAGGTGCACTGATGGTTTCTATAGTTACCGTATTTCTGAGCTGCTTGGCTGCGGGAGGCACAGACGCGTGTTTCAGGAGATTGGTCCGCTGGAGTTGAGAAGTCTGAACCAAAAACTTTGCGACAGCCACTCTTCACCAAACTATTATCTGACACTGTGGGTGCACGGAGAGATGGCGGAGACTTCTGGACGCTTTCAGCAAGGGATGGATCAGACGCGGGTACCTGGGCATCAGTCTCAAGGCGTTCGGTTGGGTCACGTGTTACGGAACCCTGCAAACCTGAAGTTCTCTGCCAGCGGAGCTTCGCAGCTTCTGATCTCTTACCCTTCCTTGGCATTGTAGATTTACTTTAAAATCACAACTGGTAAACAATGTTTAAATGGCAAGTAGTTCGTTATAATAACTACTTTGAGATTTAGCACAAATAATTATTACAATACACGTTACAAAATATATTTTTACAAAGTAACAAGCACAATCCCTTATTTGCAAATTACTTAACTATGCTGTGTAAATAATAACAATTAGAAATGGTTTTAGTTTATATTTTATAAAATCAGTTTATATTTTAACTGTTTGACAACACCACAATGTTATTATTGTAAGATTAAAGTTTAAAGATTAAAAGTAATATGAGTTAATATTAAACACAGGAATGAATAAATATATGAGATGTGTGTGTGTGCTCTTCGTAGCAGAAATCAAGCACTGGATCACAGAATCGGGAACTCTGGGTCAGCACAGGAAACAGCCACTCCACAATAATCCACTCCTTTCTCTCTGATGTCTGTTTTTTATTAGAGCTCAGAACAGTTAAACACAGACAGGAACTTTACAAGAATAACTGTGTATCAAAGATATATAATGACTAAACAAACCTGAATACAAACCAAAAGTCTGGAATAATCGGCAGGAACAATTATCAGGAACAGTTAAGAGTGCTCAGATTCTATCAATGTGTGTGCAAACTTTATCTTTACACAATATAAAGATGAGCACTTCTAAGTAAAACTTACAACTCTATTAACTTTGCCAAACAGCTAGTTTATGTCAAATATATGTTTCAATGTGATACAATGTGTTTGTATTAATTTTGTGGCAAAGTATTCCTCTAAGTCAAATTTGTACTTAGTTCAAATGAAAATGCAGAATTTCTATGTATATGTAATGAGTAAAATGGAATGGTACAATGTGAAATGTGATTATAGTGTTGTAAAGTGTTATAATGTGATTAGCAATTAAAGTGATTACGTGCAAGATAGAGACAGAGAGAGAGAGCGGGTGAGAGCAGAGAAACTCTCAGGGCCAATAATACAGATAGACCAGGCACTTTCAACCTGAGGCGTTCAAATAGTAGGCGTTCAAATAGTAGTAGTCAAATATTCAAGCCAAAAAATAGTAGTTCAATAATAGTGTTCCAAAATCAGATAGAATATTAGGTTCGATAGATTAGAGGGATAGCAAGGTAGAATAGGCCAAAATGAGACAGAGCGGTAGGGACAGGAACGATAGAGAGCCTGGGACAGTGGCAGGCTTAGAGTTAGAGAGGTGTTGGACAGCAGGGTACCTGTAACACACAAACAGAAACAAATCAGAAAAGTGTTCCAATACAACAAAATCTAATAATGTTTCACTGGAAATGTTACTAAAAAGCCTTGCTGTCTATATCATAAGAAGAATGTTTATTTCCACATATCGTTCTAAATGTGACTATATTGGTACTACACATGCAAATTGCTTGCTCCAATACGAGCAAAGCCTTTCAAAGCCATCATTTCTCCCAAACAAAAAAAAGCATGACTTACAACTGAGTCTGGCTTGATCAAGGTTGTTTATGATATGTGGTTATCAGGAATAGTATTTACATATTTATGGATTCAATCCTGTGCATTTGTTGATCTGGTTCTGTGGATGCAAATCGTCCCCATAACACAATTAATTTTTGCACTATACATTAGGGCTGGGCGATATGACGATATATATCGTGGGGACGATAGAAAAGTGTCTATCGTCCTATTTCTCTTCTATCGTTTCTAACCTAATTTTATCAATAACTAAAGAAAATATTGCATTAAATAGGATATGACAAATGTATGATAATGTCTTGTGGCTATGCAATGCATACTCTACCCTTTATATAAGTGATAATCAAGAATAAAAAGGAACTTTTCCACAAAGAAACTCCGTCTTGTGATTTTGCGACGTGACGCTTTACGTTGTTGCGACATGCTTTACGCTAGTTAACTCGTGAGTGCTTAAAGATGGAGAAGCAAGAGGTTGAAGATGAATGCCCGGAGTCGCAACAAATTGAAACTGCTACGCAGGCAGCAGCCCAAGAAGTTCTTTTACTGAAACGTGGGGGTACGTCAGTGATTTGGTTGCATTTTGGCTTCAAGAGCTCCGACGCAGAGCAGAAGACAGTCATCTGCAAACTCTGCCAAAAAACTGTTTCCGCGCCTGACGCGAACACAACAAACCTCTTTTACCACTTGAAGAAGGTTCACGAAAAAGAATACTGGAGAATCGAAGAAATGTGACGTAAAGAAAGTTGTGAAACAGCCCGGGCAAGTGGCGAGAAAAAAATATAGCCAGCCTAAAATTAAAGAGTCTTTCATAAATGGCACACCGTATGAAAAAATGTCCCAGCGCCATAAAGAAATCACATGTGCCATCTTGCATTACTGTTGTAAAGGCATGATCCCCGTGTATGCAGTTGAGAAGGGTAGCTTCCGAGACCTCGTCAAAGTGCTTGACCCGAGGTACGTTATGCCCAGTCGTAAGCACTTCAGTAATGTCGAGTTGCCTCGCTTATATAACGCATGCCGGGCCCAAGTAGAGAAGGATGCTTGCAGTGTGGTCCATTATTTAATTTTTTAAAATAGTTTATTTTGATAATAGTATTTAAATAACTATGATGTGGTTAAAAAAATGTGAAGGCTACTGTAGCTCTACCTCCACCACATCTGTTGTCATTTGATACGTTTACATTGCTGCACTAAAATGTAGTTTTTCTCATTTGTGACAGTTCAGTTAAATGTCACTTCAAATAAAGTTGCAAAAAAAGTATGCAATGATATTTTTGTCAAACTTTTCAGAGAATAACTGAAAACGTACTTTGTGGTATATCGTGATATATATATCGTTATCATGATATAAAATAATCCATATCGTGATATATGATTTTTCCATATCGCCCAGCACTACGTGAGGTTATATTGTAAATTGTTAGTCTAATTATTTCCTTTTCCGTTTTTGTGATATTTACAATATCCCTTTCAGACCTGTATATGCACTTATGACAAACTTCAACACAAAACAATGTATTTCTTAATTATACAACTTTGGACAATGCTGTATTTTAAAAGAAGATAAATAAGTTATATATTGGGGGGGGGGGGTGATAAAAATCTAAATGCTAAAAGACTATCGTTTTGTAAAAGTCTAAATGCTTTGTAAATAGCAAAACTACTTTATCGGTTGAATCCTGAGCTTTAAACTTAACCCCTGCTATTCACTCGTACAGTTTAGTTGGTGCTGAATCACATGACTGAAATACATTACGACATAGCTCATGGAGATCCTACCGGTGTTCACACGAGGGAAACAGGAGATCCAGGATCTTAATGATGACAGCGGAGCCAGCCACACCAACTACCACCACCCACATGACCAGGAAGAACAGCGGAACTGAATCCGACCAGAAGAGTCTGAGCTTCTGCCTCAGCTCCTCGACCCACTGGCACACCACCTGAGCAACAAAGAAAGAAATACTTTACAATCACACTGATTCTTTTGTGCAAACCAAATTATTTACTTTTTGTCTTTGTAACAGAATCAAAGTTGTTTATAATAAACGCATTCTTTGATCTCAACACCCTAGAACACTTATCAGATATTAACAAGATTAGATTGGTCTCTGTCTGCTGAAAACTGCAAGTTTGTTTACTTAAACAATAAAGCCTTAATTATAAAGCACCCAGTAACTATTTTGTGTCTGGTAAATCAAATTTATTTGCTAATAGTTAATGGAAATTTAGTATCTTTACATGCAATTTACTTAAAACTAAACGACCGGAGACTACGGCATTGGTAAAGTGTATACTGGCCCCAGTGTTGACACTGGAAATTAGGCCAAATATCCATGTCCACAGAAAATTACAGGAACCAATATCCAAATAGACTTTTTAAAGCTTTTTACCATGTTTTATTGTTGTTTTCCTCATCAGCGACACTTGAAATTGTATTTACACTCATGTGTATGTTCTTGTAATCCTATATTCTTTTTCAAGTTATCTGCATCACTGATTTCCTTCCCCACCCACCAACCAATTAGATTAACTGCAAATGCTACCCTTTTAGAGAGAAAGTTTTAAATGGTGGAAAGGTCCACATTTTTTTCTAAAGGCTTTGATATCAGTAAGTCGTCGCTGTACATCAGAAAAGTGTTTAAATTTCATGGTCCAAACACATAAATAGAGAAAAAAATAAGCTTACGCTGTAAGACGACATGGTGCCTCTTAGAGTCTCTTCGAACAACTCTGGGTCAAAGGTCCTCTCATCCTGTCTGGACAGATAAAGGGTTTGAGGGTCCATCCGCAGAGGAGTCTCGGGAAGCTTCCCAGGAGCAGCCACCTCCTCCTGAGTGGTCTCGGCATGCTTGAGAAGATAGTGGCTGGTAGTGTTACGTATTTGCTCTTCAACTAAAAGGAAAGAAAACCAATTAAACATTGAGATCTAGAGTCCAGAGATCCTGCCTTCAGGCTAAAATTTACCTGTTGATGAATCGGTCACTAGCACATCATTCTCACGTGGAATAAGAGCGAGCTTGCTTCCGGATGAAGGATAGAGATTGGTGAGCTGAAGAATCTGCTCTGAGCTCTGGTCCCACAGGATCTCCAGCTCCCCAGCATCTTCCTGTTGGACCTGCAACAACCACATCAAGAAATGAGTCACACGCTGCAGATTTACTTCTTTTAATGCATTAAATTACAATAAATTTGAGGGAAGGGTTAAAACCTTCTCGTCTGCCAGCTGGATGATTTCATGGCTCAGGATGAGAGAGAGTAGAAGCTCTCCAGCATCGCTCTGAACAGCAGACTGGTTCAGCATCAGCCTCAGCTCGCTGCTCACCAGCCCATCCGACAAACTGAAACTATCCACTGCAATCACAGAACAAATAAATATTGTAAATAATTTAAATAATCTTATTGACGTAATGAAGGGTAAAAAAACTAGTGACAAGCCTAGTCTTACACAGCACTGCAGGACAGGTGATCCTTGTGACTGCTGAAGGCTTCACTGGATATCCATTTATCATGGTTTCATTCTCCATGACCAGAAGGCTTAAATTGATCTGAAATCAATTGAAAGATCATCATTTCAATCGTTTTATTCACAAAATGTTGGCATGTTGCTGTATTATTATTATCTTTTCTCTTACCTGAACATTGTACTTGTTGTGGTTGATATCACTGAGAGCAGTCAGGTTCAACAACACGCTTTCCTGCGGAAAAACACCAACAATGTGTTTATCGTGGGCCTAACGTTTCTTACTTAACGTTTTTCTTAAGTTTGTAAAGATGTTGGCTCTTTAGACATTAGTTCCGAATGCAAAACCAATTATTACATTTAAATGATAATAAAAATAAATAACGCCAACGTTATCAAACAAATTACAATTTAAACCCACTCATTGAACACAAAACAATATAAGAAACAACACCACAAATGTATAAAACTAACACTTACCGTAGTATTTTGCTGAGCACTGGCCAGTGTACACAAGACAAATAAATAACACACGCTTGCCAGTCTTTCCATCGACGGCGCCATGTTTTCTCCCTACTCGTCAACAAGGCGCAATTTACACAAACGCGCATGCGCAACTTGAGTCATTCTACGCACGACTACGAACGCAGAGAGGACTCGAGCCACCTGCTGGACTCCAGGGGTACTGCAAGAAGATCTGTAAAATAGACGCTTCTCGTTGAATGAAGCTGCTGCAGCCCCGGACACCCCACTGCACGCTCAGACATGTTCGCTCAGACGTATACATCCGCTCTGAACCGCACTCGCAAACGTATACTTCCGCTCAAACGGCAACGTAAAATATTTAAGGATCTATGTTATTATTTACTTTTGAGTTACGTGATGATTAGCTTTACTAACATTATAAATGATTCATAGTAGCTATATTTTCCAATATTAAACTTTATTTATCAAAATGAGCTTTACTGCCAAGTGTGTGTGAGCCCACAAGGAAAATTGTGTTACATGGGAGTACTCCAGTACATTACAAATAACAAGTAATTATCTAAGGTGGCAACATTAAACCAGTGTGCTTGTCAGTAAATTTCCCACTTCGTCTCGGTCACTGCACTGTAACAGAGGGAGGAAAATTATGAAAATACAGATATTAATGTGATTTTATATTACATTCTAGTTTACAAGTCGTTTTTTTGTCATTATTTGTCTGTCATTATTTCTATGCAATTCATTAGATATATAAATAAATGCCATTGTCTGAAATGGTATTTAACACAAGAATCCAACTGTTTTTATGCATGCAAACGCGCACACATTGCAGATGTTCTTGTCTCTGGGAGGAAACAAAATCAATCAATCAATGTATATCATCCGCGTTTGGGTTTTAATCTGTTGCTGTAACGTAACGACAAGTTTCAGGAATCAATTAAATATAACATTGTAATTGCCAGGAATCACACACATTTAATAGATAAATTTTACTCTGTGTTTGAGTTCTCTTTCTGCTATTGTGGCAAATTACAAATCAACTTTGGAAATTGTATCACCTGAGCATGCAGTTTTATCATGAGCACGCACTGTTATAGTTTCTACAATCTCTTTCAAAGTACTTTTCAGAAATATATATATAACGAATCTGAGGCATATATGCAATGACTTTCTATCCAGACTCAGAGCATTAATAATGCTCTACGTTTTGCAGAAAAGGGTTGAGAAAAATATGCAAGGATTGAGTTGAGGTATAATATAACAAAACTTAGAAAGATGAACGCACAAAAAAAGGAAGGAAGTTGGTGTTTTAAAAACCTCAGCTGACTGGAATAACAGATTCATCTTCCCTTCACAAATAAATCTGAAAGGAGAACCAGTCATGAAGGTCTATTTATTCCACTTCATCTTTATGCTTAATTTCAGCAAAGGTAAGTTCACATCTTTAAAAATAGTATTCTTTTAAAACATCCAAAGATAGATAAATTAAACCCCTAATACAAGACAATCAAATAGTTAGTTCAGTTTATAAAATTGAAGCAAGCAGACAATAAAGGGCTCGAGGACCTTTCTTTTGCAAATTCTTGGCACCGTGCATTATGAGCAATCCTTATTTGGAAGATTTAAGCACAAACTGGTAACAATTAAGGAATAAATGGGCAAATTAAATAATAAAATCCATAAAGTAAAGCATCATATCACTAGGTAGCACTATGATTGAGAATGAATACTATTCTATTATTGTATTGCAGAATATTCTTATAACGCACGTTAAAATTTGTGAAAGAAGTACCTTATCAGTGGAGTATTTTCTGTGGCCACACGATGGCGCTAAATCTGATACTGTAGTTTGCTATGTCAATGTGTTCAGGCTTGGTTTCTTAACACGCATGCCAAGGTTAATCAAAATCCGGCATTAAATGGTAGATAATTTCTTTATGACTTATAAATGTGGTATAATTTTGTATTTCAATGGTCACACAAAGTTTCGTGAAATCAAAAAATCTTCGCAATTTAACACCCCATATCCCTTAAGATAAGACTAATAGAGTTTAGAAAAAAAAACATTAGCATATTAGCATGGATAGCATGGAGAAAAGTGTCCATTTTTAGACTTTTTTTTTTTTCGCAAAATAGCAGGCTTCTTGTCGATTTTGGAAATGCGATACTTACTACTTATATTTAAGTCTTAGTACCCTACATAATTCCAACTGTTAGTGCACAATAAGCCGAATAGTGTTGGAGCCATTTTCCAACACTCACTTTTTGAACTCCAATCAGACGTGTTTGAAAAATGTTGTGAGCCTCAAAACGCGCTCAAAGCTGCAAAACAACAATGAGCACTTACAGTGGGGTTCTACACAGCTTTGCTGCTCAAAACCCCAATAAGTACAACTAGTGTTTAAATAGGAAAAAGCTCCAAATTTCAGTTTCGTTGCAGGTTGTGTCGTTTCAAAAGTGGATCTGATGACAAAAATCACTGGCTACACTGGAGGATCAGCGCTGCTTCCCTGCTCCTGCACTCAAGCCCCCTCTAAAGTCAACACTTTCACCTGGTCTTACCATAGTCACCAATGGTTTCACATGCTTGAAGATGAGAAATACAGAGGCAGACTGGTGCTGTTCAATCAAAGCTCCTCTGCGAACCTGTCTCTTCTGATTTCTGGCCTGAGAACAGAAGATGCAGGGGTTTATAAGTGCATGAGTGAATCGACTACAACATTTATTGAATTAACTGTCCAAAGTAAGTGTCTTTTTAATGGTCTATCTAGAAAAAAAAAAACGCAGTTATTGCTTTGTAAAAATCCTGATGCAGCTTGACATCTTCCTGAAATGTTTTCAGGTTGCAATCTGGTCAGGACTGAAGGCACCATTGATGTGAGCGGGCAAGCAGGAGAGTCTGTGCTTCTGCCCTGCTTCTGCTCTGAACTACAGGCCACCCCTGAACACACCCACTGGATGTATCTCTTAGAGAACGTTTATAAAGAAATTTATCCAAAAGAACAGATAGGGAGGTACAAGAACAGAGTGGAATTAATGAACGGGTTTAGTCCAGGAAATGTGTCTCTTCTCATCACTGATCTGACCATGGATGACCAAGGAATCTATTACTGCGCCGTCTCTTCTCAAATAGTCTCGTTTGATCTTTTAGTTCATGGTAATAATCTTGGTGTATTGCTCAGTTTTGCATGTCTGATGTAAGATGGCAGAGGACACACTGGGATAGTACAAATACATTACTTATATATGGAACAATCCATAACAAACCAAAGAGAAAGAGCATCGTAAAAACAGACAAGAAAACATCAATAAAATAGTCAATAACATATTAGTTATCGTAAACTAATCCCATTTTTTACCTATCAAATCATTCTTAAAAAATACAAAAAATGTACTTATTTAATTTGGGGGTTATTTTTATTTTGGTTACAGAAATTTTGCAATAAATAACATTTGGTGAAACATCTGTAGTCTTAGAAAGTTAAAGTAGGAATTATTAAATGGACAATTAAAGCCAATTTTAAGTTTACAGTTTAAACTTTACAGTTTATAAAAACATTTAAAAGAGTTTACTTCATTGTTATTTAGAAGGGTTTACTGTAATGTAAAAGTTAAATATAGCATTTATTTCAAAATATTTAGTTATGGGAACGAGTATATTTTTATCCATTGTTTCAATAAATAAAAACTTAATGTAATTGTATACACTGAACAGGGATTAAATTAAATAATGACTGTTAAATGTCACAAAGTCAGAAAAAAGCATTATACCTCATAAGTGGATTAGTTTTAGTGATAAACTGATTGAAAGACTAGGGAAAAATGCTTAAAAAAAAAATAAAAAAATGCTTCAATGTTAGTGTTTTTTTTTTTTTTAAGCCATTTTTTGCAGGTGCAAAATTGAGCAGAACACTGGTGCGCTTGAAGAGTCTCCCAGTGTTTAACTGGTTCATCTCTGACTATTTATTCCTTTCTGGACAGAAAAACCACATGTTCACACAACCAAGTCACCAAGTCTGCCTCCATCACCAACACTGGACCCGAAATCACCTCCAAAAACACAGAACACACCTCCATGTACAGCAACTTACAGCTTTCTTCTTTTCAATATACAATATTATTGTCATATTACATAAAGCAGATCATTTGACAAACCTGTCTCCTCACAGATATTATTATTCTGCTTGGGGTGTTTCTCTGTGGATTCTTACTGGTGCTACAGGTATTTATCGTCTGGAGGTGCAAAGGTAACAAACAGCTCTCTTTACGATCCATATTAATACTTGAATGTTTTTTATCGTTTTGATTCATTCGAATAAAAATCGGACCAATGTCTGATTGTTGTGTTACGGTAGCATGCAGAAAATGGCAGAAGACGTCCAGTGTTTGTGAAGGACCAAAGATAGAAGCTGAAGATCAGGTGAAAGAAAGAGGGATATTGTCTGTGGGTTATGATTTCATTATTAACGTAGCAACACCTTTCTCTCTCTCTCTCTCTCTATCTCTCTTCAGGACGGGGTGATGTACTCTGCTGTCGTCCATGGTAAAAGCATCTCCGCAGCAGCTCAGACTCACCCAGTTGAGCTCACAGAGTATGCTAGCATCAGAGTTAAATGATAAACAGTTAGCAAAGATTAAATGATGATGCTTCAAGTACAAATAATCAAAATTAAACTGTGTTTGAACATCAGTTTGAACTTGCATTACTTGAACCGAGAAACAAACAAATGCTGTAATATCTTGCTTTTCAGCCTTTCCCAACAGAAATAGAAGTTTGTGACCACTTTAAGACAGTAACATTATGAAGCTGGGCTTAAAAGAGGAAGCTCGGTTGCCAGACTCACTGACATTACTATTGTGAGTAACTTTAACAGCATTGATTCGTAATCTTGCTTGATATATTCACTTTGATATCAAATGCAAATACATGCCATTTTTGTCACCTGTGGTCCATTTATTTAAACTTTTTTAATATTTAGCATTCTGTTTAGACCTTTTACTTTAGAAGACCAATTTACTGCTGCATGGAGAAAAAGGTTCTGCTTTTTTAATAATAGAAGAATAAAGATTCACAAAAGCTGTTTTTGGGAGACTCTACAACACTTGCATCGGTTTGAGAATCTGAGCTGTGCAACATGACAAAATTTCATTATCGCCAAGTTCTGCCCCAGTTGGTAACCATTGCTCAAGTGAAGAACCCTGGTTTTAAATGAGATTTTGGAATACGTTTTCCACACAAATGATGGGGCTTGAATTTGCAATGGAAAGAGTTTAATTGTTTGAAATGTTGAGAGTTGAATTTAATTAGAGCAGCAGATTGCAGCAAAAGCATCAGGATCAAAATATTTCAAGCACAACAGATTTAGATTTAAAACGTCTTGTTCTATAACCTCAAGCAATTCTCCTTCAATATGTTATATAACTCACACCGATAGCAGGAGATTGATAATGCATTAATAACAAAATGTAACCGATTTAAGTTACAAAGCAATGGCTGGGCTTGCTGTAACACACAGAGATGTAGCCAGTGTTCAACCATATGTGCCTATGGACCGACCCATGAGGGGAGAAGTAAGAAGATCCAGCTCAGCTATAAATCGAGATGTTTCAGAGAGGTAACCACCGGCCATGACTCCTCTGAGCTGCTGTCCGTTCACCATAAATGGACTGTCAAGAGGGTACAAACTGGAAGATTTCAGAGGATTGCCAATATTGGGGAAGATTTGACTTACTTGATAATAATAAATAATCAAAATAAATTAAACCCATTTTGGATAGGGTGCAAACCCAGACTAATGTTAGCTAGCACACGGTAATGTTTGTCTATTTTAATATACGTGTTTCATGTTTAGTTTCTGAACGAATTCAATGGGGTGGACTAACACACAACTCCCAGAGCAGACATTATCTTGTTATTGTTTTAGAAACGGAATAAATTAAACTGCATGGAATTTGTGGGAGGGGCTAAAAATAAATAAGCAGAACATTCACTTTCCTTTAAAGAGCAGTACAAGTCGATTTTAATAAAATTAATTTCTTTATTTAAACAGCTCACATCTAACAACATTGGAATTTAAACGTTAAAATTTGACGCACCAAAATTTCACCTAATGTCGTTTTGGAGCTATAAACTCTAATACTGCGTGATTCCAGCAGTACAATAATTCTATTGATTAAAATGTTACCGTAATGATTAAAAGATACTTAACTGAGAGTTTGGTACATTTCAGCATAACAACCGAAGGGCACCTTGCCGTTAAGGACTCAAGACAACATAAAAAGAAGAAAATCACTGATATGAACCAATGTTTAAAGGAATCGCTCTACAAAAAGGAAATACATTTTGTGCTTTCAACATAATAATAATAATAATAATAATAATAATAATAATAAAACCATTTCATCTAATGTATGGAGCATAGAAATACAAACACCATCAGTTTCAAGTATACCAACATGAGATATCACAAACACTTAAGTACAGCAGACGACATCAGAACACACCCGACTTGAACAAAAGTGGAAACCAGTTTAGGCACATTTCACTTGTGTAAAATCAGGCAGTTCTTAATGTTACATAAAGGCTACTGTGCATGGCATGAGTGGGTTATTCAATAAAGCTGATTTTAGGAGATCTCTGTGCTTTTTTTTCTGGTTGATGTTAATATTTGACTAAAATATCTTCATTTATCTTTTCTTTGTAAATTAAAAATCTACTATCCTACCTTCCCACTGTCAGTGTAGCTACACAACCATGCCGTAGAAACTCTAGAACCAAGATGACCAAGTCCATGTTCAACGCTGGGTAATGATCAAGCATTGTTTTCAAGCACATCGTGACTTCACAAAACAAACCTTACCCCGAAACAAAAATAAGTTACGATGATAAAAAAAAAAAAGAAAAAAAAGTGTTTTTGCCATGACTCAGACCTGGTTCTGTGGAGTAAAGTGAGACAGTACAAGGCACACATTAAACGTTGAAATGTTGCGAATGCATAAATTAAGAAATTCTATTAAATCTTCATCTACAGGGCGTGGTTAGAAGAACAGCTTTGATCTATTACAAATGACCAGACTGCTCTAGAGGGTTTGGATACTTTCGTGCTCAGACCCATGTAACTTGTCTGTCTGAAAGCTGCAACACACCAGCCTGAGCCCTCAAGGCCGAAGATCACTGTTGTGTTTACAGCGATGGAGAACTTGTTGAATTCTAAATTGTTCTTAGACCTTATGTGCTTTAGATACTGTCGACAAAGCTGCCCGGGAACAGCCCTGTCCGGCCGTTTCTCTGTAGTGTTCCTTTAAACCAACCATCCTCTCGCTTTTTGTGCACAAACACAATGTCTCCCTCTTTGAGTTCAAGCTCAGCTTCACTCTGAGGAGGGTACGACACCACCACACGATACCTGCAGGAGAAACAGCAAACACAGTCTTTAATATTCCCCGTATCGTTACCCACAGAACGTTCGCCCACAGAGGAATGATCGGCCTATTCATTTAATATTACGTTTATTTCAACATTATAAAAATAATAAAACACAGAGGAAACGGTCTGTGAACGTTGCTTTCATTGCACTTTGGATTATGAATTGAAAATAAAATTCCTTTTTAATTCAAATTTGAACATCTTTTTTCTTTTTCTGCATTTTATTGTTTGTTATTTTGCCAAGTTGTACTCCTAAAGGCGCCGGATCAACCAGTGTATCACATTACTATAGTGTCACGTGGTTCTAGACTCTCTTCTTTACGTATGCGTCTGTATGTATACATATAGGTGTACAGGATCGCCACCAGGTGGTCACTATATGTTTTAATTGTTTTGTAATTGTTTTTTTTACATGCTAATTGGATTTGCATCCTCTTTTCTTACAATGTTGAGTGCAGACAGTTTTTAACTTGCAAAGAACCCCATTTAGAAATATTTAGAAATCTAAAACAACATTTTCACATTTTACAGTGTATTAAAAATGAAAATACATGCATTTTTCCCCACATAGTTTTGCATTCAATATAACATAAAACCAAGAATATTGTGTTGTAGTTTGTTTTTCAAAATCAAAAGTTATTATTTCAAATATGCAGGTTTGTACAGAAGATGTTCAAAAAAAATGTGAACAAAGAATGATTTGTTGTGACCAGTCTTTCCCTTGAAAACAGCATCAATTCGTCTATATACACTTGTAGCTCTAAACGTTCAATGACCCCCCACCATGCTTCACTGTTACCTACAAAAACTCATTATTGTACCATTCTCCAGGCTTTCTACGAACAAACTGACTTCTGCAACAGGGAAATACGTCTGGCCAGGCGTTTCTAGAGAGCAGATGCCCCTCCAGTTTCTGCCATTTACGACCTTGTGGCACTACAGGACATCTTCATATTTTGGAAAGTAATTCTCTTGGTGTGTCTCGCATCGTCTGCCGACAAATGCATCTATGATCCTCAATATTGCCCATTTCTTTGTGCCTCAAGAGAGCAATCTTTGTCTATGAGAAATTGTTGATGCTGTATAACTACCTTGTGTCTTGCTATGATAAGAGTCTCTTTGTCTCTGCTTATCACCTTTGTAACATTTGGTTGTTCCTAACCCAGTGTTCAGCTTCTTACACAGCTGTTTCTGTTTCAGTTCATGACTGGACGTGATCTTGATTATCACTACCACCTGTTTGATCAAACAGCTGACTTGATGATGGGTCCAGCAAACCAATGCTGGGTTGTGCAGGACGGCCCAGGATCTTTCCCATCCCTCCACTCTGTACTTTGCAATAATAATAATAAAAGCATCTTAAAAGAGAGAATTGCTGCTGGTTTGAAGGCAAAAGCTAGTATACCAAACATTCCTATTTTTCTTTTTGTTTTGTTCACTTTGCATTCTGTAAATGTACAAAAATAAACAATAATTTCTGAAAATATTACTGCATTTTTCACACCAGCCTAAAACTACTCCATTTTGAGCCCCCGTGTAACTCTTACCTCTCGCAGATGATTGCTCTTCCATCGTGCTGCAGGGAAAGAAGGGAGGAGCATGGCTGCCGTGGAGGCGGGGCTATGGGGGGGATGGGGACAGTGTTGTCCAAACTCCTGTGTACACCTGTTGTTTCTGTGTTTACTGAAGACAACATTGAGAGCTCAGCATCTGATGGACAAGATCCAGTCCTTCCACTGTGTCCCAATGAGCCGGAAGAGGCCACTTCAACACCAGCAGCTGCCTGGGGCATTTCTGTAGCAACAGACTGCTCTCCTTCTAGTGTAGGGGAGGATGGGGGAGATGGGCGCAGCTTCTTTTTATTAGATAGTAGTTTCAGCAACCCTTTCTTCTCTCTCTGGAATGAGACATTTGGTTACAGTTGAGTACAAGCGAGGTAGACACATTTCAAACAATGTAGGAAGACTAAGGATGCTACAACACACATTGTGCTTGGTTTAGAACTAGTATGTGAACCGCGGTTTTTACAGCTCTGCAAACTGTTTGAGAAACGTCTTTCTGCAAGCAAATACCAATCGATCAATTAACTTGCGAACGCTAAAGATAGAAGAGTGAAATTTCTCAAAAAGCTCATGTTTCACTCTAACTATGGACAGCAGAGGAGAAACATTTAGTTTATTTTGTGGAATATGTCACAGAACAAAAAAATAAATCACATTTTTTAAGAATTATTTACCAGATTTATTTATGTAAAAGGCAACTCGTTACATGCTCGATGTGGTGGCAATAATGGACTAACCAACGGGCCGATTTAATTGCACAACATCTAAAATGTTGCTTTGGTCATTCTAAAATTCCTTAACCTAAGTCCGTCATCAAAGTGGTTTGGGATGATCAAACCAGCTCCCAAAGAGCATTCCCCTGCCTCCAAAAGCAAGATGACATGCATATATTGCGTTTCGTATACGTGTTCAAAGATGCAAGTAAATTAAATATGCAAAAAGGCCTCCTCCTAACACAGCAACTTCCATTTTTCTTTTTATATTTGGCACCAGTTTATCAGGAACTGAAGATTTTGTTCTCTTGGACTCGTTCAAAGGAAACACGTTGGTGCTTTATTCGCAAATATTATATGCGGTTTGTCCAGTTTTGTGCATAAATTTATTTATCATCTTTAAATGGAATCATGGCGTGAAACAAAACCATATAACTGACTTGAACCTGGAACTGAACCACTGGCCCAAAACATACAATAATATGACAATAGTATACTGTGATACAACCACTAAGAAGTGGTTTTAGTTTAAAAAAATTAGTTATTTTAAACAACAACCAGCATCCAAAACCTGTGCAGTTTGTGTACTTCAATTACTCGGTTCTAGTAGTGTTCACTAAACACCAAGTTAAATATTAGTATATATTTGATTCAAGACAAAAAAGGCATTTCATAAATTACATTTTATGTTACAAATGAAAAAGGAACACAAACTGGCCTGCATCATGTGCTGAATTATATTCTCAGTACTTTGTTTGGGTTTGTTTTGTTTTAAACCATTTAAGATTTTTAAAATTTAAATGTGAAAGATGTGATAATACACTCAACAAAGTTGTTAAATATAATTAAAAACAACTACATTTAAAAGCTTTAGCTGAACTCTCACCTTGCTGTCCTTATCCAGTCTACAAGCAACTGCCCCGAGAGCTTTGGTGCCCCCAGGGTTAACAGGTAATGCCAAAACAGGGGCTGGTCTAATGGAATCACTGTCCAAAGATGCAGCACTGACATTAGGAGGAGTAAGAGAGGCTGCAGCGGAGCTTAGGGAAACCCCGAGCCTGGCGGAAGAGCATCCCGGGCTTGAGTTTAGGTGAGATGATGCCTGTAAAACCACAGCACTGCTGGGAAAGTAGGCCACAGGATTGTGGGATTGAATGGGCGTCACTGCTGCTGTCGGCCGGTCCTGGCTATGACTAACAGCTAAGGGAAGAAAAGCGGATGAAAAGGAACATTATTGTGCTTTTATTAACACATTCCAATATGTGTGAGCATTTTGCATAAAAAAAACATCACAACTGAGTTAAAAACCTGATACAATACAAAAAAAACAAAAAAACAATGTTGTTCCCATTACTATGTGCACTCCACCTGTTCTGACTGCATTGCGAGCCTGGTTAACGGTCATCTGTGACGTCACGTGCATGAGCACTTTGGGGTGCTGACCAGGAGGCAGATGAGCAGCGGTCACTACAGCAGCAGGCAAAGAGCACGATGGGCTGGCATTTGAGCAGACTGGAAGGGCTTTACTGGGGTCAATGCTGGCTCCAACAGGAGCAGTGGACGGGCTCACAATGGTGACACCACGTGTGGCCTGCGAGCACAGGCTCAAAGGAACTTTTGGCTGACTGCTGCCCGAAACAGTCCTGTGATGCATCAAAGAAACCGGTGAAAAATGATTGAGATTTACCAAACAGACACATTTCAAGATCATTTTCAGATATATCTGTTGACGGTTCACATTTGTCACATGGTCTGCTGTAACAGGTTTTAATAAACAATTAAAAAAGGTTTTTTTTTTCCATTTGACAGATTTTTTTGACTGGTTTTTCAAAACTTGGTTGTGAAAGCACCCTGCTGAGCCTCAGGGGTGTTGTGACCGCCGAACATTTCCATCACCCTACTAACAGCAAGGGTTGTCGTTGTGAGGTTTTATGCTAAACTAGTGAATCCTCTGATTGGAAAGAAAAGCATGACTGGTCAGTTGTTGAGATGAACCAAAAACAAGGTAGTTCCCATATTAGGCTCCAAATAATTAAATCGTTCTAATTCTACTGTTTTTTTTTTTTTTTAAAGAATAGCAAAAGTTTCAGACAGCTCTACAGTACAACAAGAAATGAAATGGTTTGAAGAGATTGAACATTTCTGATGCATTATGAGTCAGCAAACCGAACGAGAAGGATTTAGTCGAGTGGAACCTAAAAACAGGCCCCTTCAAAACTGATATTGGGAGTCAGTCGAAAAACAAAAGTGAAACGTAGAAAGAAGAATTCTGAATTCTTCCATTACTAAAAATCCCAAAATTCCCTCAAGTTTTTCCAAATGTTTAACATTGCACTGATTTCTATGGTATTTAAAAAAATAAAAGAAAAACACAAAGGTTTGGAACCATCATTGTTTTGGAGTCCAGCTGAGCAAAACATTAATATATTTCTATTTATGGGTGAACTATTCCTTTAACTCCTTGTGAAACAGGTGGCATGTTTCCCCTTCTTGCACAAGAATGGGTTTGTAGTTCCCAAAATTGCCACCTGGGAGTGCTGAGAACAAAGAAATCTCAAACAAAAGAAGAAACTGGGCATATTTGCTTTAAACTTGATAAAATCTATATATTTTACAAAACAACAAAATGTACCTGCTGACTGGACTCATGTAGTTACCAGGGAACACTCCTATCTTCCCAGTGTGCATCGATGTTCCTTTAAACCAGCCATCCTGACAGCGCTCCAGAACTAGGAACATCTCACCCTTTCTCAGCTCCAGCTCGTCTTCTTTCCGAGGAGTGTAAGGAAACATTGCCACATATCTGCATGTGAGAAAAATGTGAGACGAAAAGAAAGTCAATGCAGAAAAATTAAATATTAGATACGTTCCATATTGCCTATCCCTGAAACAATTCTTTTAGAAACAGGTCATTTGAACATTAAAATTCAGCCATGGCTGGATTTACACTGCACAATAGATAGATGAAAAAGTATTTAAATAAGATAAAAAAAATCAAACTACCATTGATTGACAAACTTCTCAAACTAGTCATTGTTAATATTGCTGTCTGAACATTTATAATTCCTCCCCCATGAATGCTGCTCTCTCATTGGCTGTAGGTATTTGTCGATGTTGTCTTTAGTCAGAACACTTCACAAGTCTGAATTTCTAAAGTTCTTGTTATTCAGCATGACAAATACTTCTTAAGACTGTCACTCTGATCCACTAGCGTGCATTTTCCTGTGATTTCTGATATTTTCCACATCAATCTCTCAAAACCTGTCGGCGAGTTAAAATAGGGGCTGCAAATGTGCAGTCTGAATTTATATTTAATAAAAATTCAGTTCTTATTAAATTAAAGTAGAGAGGAGGTTTATTTTCTTCTGTGTTGGAAAGTAATATAATATAATTTATTGTCTGGTTAATTTCTGCGGTAGAAAGGTAACTTGCATCACAAACAGGAAGTTACATCACAACCAGGAACGTACAAGATCTTTAAATGAAGTGCCTGACAGACATTTAGCCTCTTGCTACTTTAGACTTACTTCACTTGGCTCTTTGAAGCCTCTGTTTGTACTCAGTGTTTAAGCTAAATAAATATGCATTTTCTGTTAAATCTGTAATGGGTTATGATTAATATTTCAATGACACTTACTTTTTTAGTATCACTATCTTATTTACCGATTTAACTAATCCTTTTCAATTAGACCCATTTATTTACGTAAAGTACTCCTGCTGATTGAACAGAGGTTAGCAGTCTCCACGACTATCCATTCATAGAAGAATGCATTACACATGAACTCACGTATCACTTACTCATCCTCAAAAGTTTTGTAATTATTTAGTTTCAAAAGATTTCCAAATGTAATACTTTTGAAAATTTCTAAATATCCCAATGTTCCCTGAAACCAAGAGTAGGAAATTCAATGACCTCACAATTTTCAGCCAATCGTAATTAAGTATTTCACTGCATTCAGTGAAATGGAGTCCAGTGTATGATGTACTTTTAATACTTTGAATACTAAATAACCATAGAGGCTTGCTAATAGAGTTCTATTCACTTTCTCAAAAACATAGAACAAATATCTGTTTTGGAAGTTGTATGGTAGGCTATAGACAGCTTATAGCACTGTCAGTCTGTATGTATGTATGATGGATGAAAATTGTAGGATAATATTGGAGGATTTGTCACCTATTATCACTCATGGATGGTCTCTGGAAAATCTGTAACTTTAATTGAAATCTAACATTCGTTATTTCAGGGTTGCTATCTGGCCATTTTAACCCAAACATCTTGGCACATGCCGTTACCTCCATTTGGAATCCATTGAGCAGTTGAGTGCAACTCAGCAATAATTACTAAAGACTGGTGCTTAGCATCCGATCAATTGTGTTAAATCGCTTGAAGATGGCAGAATGCAGAATTACAAGCTAGCAATAAACAACTTTTTAAGAACATCAACGATTTCTAACGCAATCGAATGACATGCACAAACAGCAATTCTACGAAAATCAACAGAACTCAGGTGAGATTAGTAGACAAAGATGAAGGTTGAGGGCCAGGCTCAGGTTAAGCCTCCAGAGACAACCCTGGTCCCCTAGGTCATGACTTTTAACCCCTCATCTGTTTGCTCAGTTATGCTCAGATGCCATCCAGTAACAGTAGGAATCGAGCTCTTCATGCTCTCTGCAGCTGCATGCTTGTCTAAATTGATTTAAAGTGTGTGCTTTCATTCCGTTCTACTCACACTGTTGGTCTCTGTCGGCCGCTCTGATCACCCACAGCTGGAGAAGGCCTTTGGGCAGCATTTAAGGCAACAGCACCCACAGCTGAGGAGTGAGATTGGGGAGGAGGTGGTGGTGGAGGAGGAAGAGCATCCTGAAAAATACACAGATATAGCAACATCAAGAGTTTATTAATACATTCCTCTTTTTTTTGTTTGTATTAGTGTTCACATCTGTATCCGACAATGAACGTGCAACAGGAAATGATGTCAGAAAGATCATATCTATCCAAGACCATTAATTCTGCAGAGTACGACTTCTTTTTGCTTTTGGCTGTGGCAGGTGTTGTGATTGGGCGAGATCCAGCCTGGGCTCAGGCTCTGGCGGAACACAAATCGGTTCCATATGGACCAATGCACACATCTGTAACAGCCTTTATGAGCCCAGTGGCACCACTATAAAAACAACTTGTTTTGTTGATTTCTGTTACCCGTTTGTGTTTATTCAAGGTCTCCAACATGACTTTCCAGCTGTCATCTTGTCTGTTGTGTTTTATTAATTCATTTGTGATTGTAGTAAACCGTGGGTTTACAGCTATTCAAACCTGAACACATTGTTGTTTTAAAATCTTTTACATGAAGAAAGGCAAAACCATTACATAGTGAAGCCAGCCTTACAATGAAAACAAAAGGAAACAGTACCCACACACATACACATCAATCTCAGAAAGCTATTAGAGTCAACTCCCTCATATACTGAGAGTGAGTGAGTTGTGGGAAGTTAAGGGTTATCCCAAGGCAAACTGTCCTCATTTAGCTTTAGAAATGGCATGTTTTAACACGTTTAAAATTTTGTGATTGTTATGATTTGTGGCCTATTCTGGTAAAAAAAAAATTATTGCCATCCATAAATCATTATTTTTCAAGCCAGCTTCAAAAGGGTTGTGAACTGCAAAACCGAATACCGTATTCTAAGGGTTGTAACTTGAAGAGGTTATGACCTGTTGAGCCTTTTAGCGGCTTTTATGGTGATTTATAAAAGTAGATTGAATCAAAAATTGAAACATGGATGTTTGCAGAATAAAAAAATAGTTTCTTTTGAAAACTGGGTTTATTCATGAGATTGACGAAATCACACGAGTTAAATGGTCACATCAAAGCTGGACATGAAAGGTTCAGAAGTGTTGCGCTATCCAAAAAGCAATGTCTTCTCTCGTGATATCTGGAAAAAAATGGGCGAGTCAAAAATGTGTAAGGTAATGGTAAATCACCATGAAATAGACTCCATCATTCAATGCAATTCTTGGGACTGAAAACATTCTGGGCTAAGCCTGGACCCTAAAAAGCAACTAGAAAGTGTTGTTGTAGTCATGACAGGGTTACATTTCTGTCGACTGCTTGAATCCCGGTAGGGTCATTTTGCCTGAATATTTTTACCCACAAAATAAAACCTTACTTCATTGATAATTGAATTGTTTGTTATAGCATGACTTATGTTAAAATAGGTTACACAGAGGAATCAGCCGACGTTTACATATGGTTCAGCACTTAAAATGGTCACAACTTCTTCAACAAAAATGAATATCGGTTCACTTTGTTCTGCTGTTGGCTCCCTGGAAACATGAGCCTCTGACAAAGATTTATTTAGCTGAAAAACCTTGTGCTTCTCGTCTCTCTCAAGCCTCTAACCCAATCCAAGCGCAGAAACTCCAGATCAAATCACCCCCAAAAAATGGTTGTATAATGTTTCCTCCAAACGCCATTACAGCATCTATCAGTGTTGCTTTAAATAAGGTTGATAGGTCAGTTTTGAAGCTGCTTGTACTTAATCACTCAAATCTCCCCTACAGACACTCAGAGAGTGACTTTGCATGAATGTCATGAATATGCAAATAAGTAACCAATAGGTGTGCAACTGTGGTAGTCCGAAAGAAAATCTCAGCCCATTTCCGGAATAAGCCTGGGCTATAAAATGAGGAGATTGAATGTAATAAAGACTTTTTGAGTAAAAGAATAACATTTCCAATACAATTAAACAACACCAGAACACATTATCAAATAAAAAAAGGCATGACCCCTTTAACCATCCAAATTCCCACGATACAATTCACATGACGATGTTACATTCACGATAGGACATAGTTTGGCAGGCTACCACTCATATTGTTTCTCATATTGAAATTGTTTCTCACATTGAAATACATTTGAAATTGTATGTAAATGGGGCAAATGGGGTGGGGTGTTCTGCTTGGTAAGCTAGCTCACATTGATCGCTATGTACAGAGATCTGTCTGGAAGCCTGTGCATTTGCAGGTTGAAACAATGGAATGTTTGTACGTACATATATCTCCAGCGTTGTACTAAGCAAGTTTAGAAAGAAATGTTAGTACATGAAACCCATGGAAAACCCATTCCAATCTCAGCTTGACTGTTTTAGTAAGCATGCAGCATGAAGTCTTCTAAGGACGCCTCCTTTGAAAATCTCTGGTTTGAACAAGTGTAATTATATAGGGCTTATGCAGAATGATAGCTGATTTCAAAAACATGTCATTTTTGATGCATCTTGTTTGTAAACAGAGTGTGCCCTATGAACTGCAAGTCATCAAAACTTGTCGAAGAGAGCTTTATTTAATAGCAGTGTTCAAATAAAAAAAACAAAATGGCATATTGTCACATATTCAACACTAGGTCTTTTTCAGACTCACCACTGAAATAGAAGCAAAGGTGGTTTCTGGGGGAAAAGTGAACACTGTCGCCGTGGTGACAGGACTGCTCGGTGGAGGAGTCACAATCAGTCCTGTTGTGCAAATGTGAACCTAGGAGAAGACAAATAAGACGAAATGACAAGTTAATTAAGCCATTGCCACAGCGGTATATTCTGGCAAGCACAAATATGCGGTCAGACATTGCAATTCTGCTCAGGCGATGACACAGAAAGGCAAACAGCCGAGAGAAATTTGGACAAAGTTTTTTTTTAACAGAAATTCAAAATCTTTAGATCTGAAATGTATGGAAAAATAAGTTACTTTAAACATCATGATACACTACACAAGCTGGCTATATTTGTAACTAACAGACAGGACAATGTTTTTGAGGCATTAAGCTCAAAACGCAATGCAGAACAATCAAGCAGCATCCTTCCATTAGGTCAGGAAAGGCTGCACAAGGAGGAATAAACTTTTCAAATATAATAATTATTTATATTCATATCCTTTTTACAACAATTTATGAAATGTACCATTTAGATTTCATTATTGTTTTAAAGATCACCTTGTTTTATTAGAGCATATCTGATCTAATATCCACTTTATGAAATATTATTATGTTGGCTTGTAAAAACATATTCTGTCTTTTGCTTCGGACTAGACCGTTTGAGCTACAGCCATCAAACTTTGCCAAGATACCAAAACTGGCTTGACTCGAGTTGCTTTGTCTCTTCAGACTGTTACAACTCAAGGTTTTCTGGGAAATCACTGGGAATTTTGTCAAGCTGTAACTCAAACTGAGAACCTCATAGAACCTTCAAACCCACAACACTTTTGAACTTCATCAGGCTGTGCAAGAATGTACCAGCCACTGTGCAAATCTATTTGAACCCTAGGCTTTTAGAAGGGCTTTAGAAATGAGTAACAGATCAAAGAAACAATTCAAAAGTTTAAACTAGCAACTAAATTTCGGGGGTTGGTGTAGATCACTCTAATTAGCATGAATAGCTTTGTATAAGGTCACTGATTTCTCCTAAAAAAAAAAAAACAATCACCCAAACAACTTTTTATAAAGGCACTTTAACAAACCAACAAAGTTTGTGTACAGACGTTAGCTGTTAGCATTTTTTTATTTTTACTGGAAGAGAAAGGATATGAAAAGTTACAAAAAGCAAGGTGGAGAGAGAATGGGGAGGGAGGGGAAAGGCGATGGACTCTGTACTTGAACCTGCATTGCCCTGCACAGCTGCACATGCACCAACCACTACACCACTGCGTCGGACTAATTGCCCCTTTATTAATGTTCTTTAATTAACCAACCATATAAAAATGTAAATACATAAACACACACACGCACGCACACAAATATATATTATGCAAGTGGATTTTAATACATGGTGTAACATTTAGGATATTTCAGGAGAGGAATAATGTTTTTATACGGATGTCACCAGTACAGAATAGACTTCTACTTTTTCCATGGCCAAACTTCCTGTTCACACTCTTTTTTTTTGTTTGCTTGTTTCAGCATACTGGTATTTACTCACCAACCACTCGTAACATCTGAAAGGTTTCCCACCTAAACCGACTGGTTATTGGCTTGAGCTCCCAGAAAATATAGAATAAAAAAAATTGCATGAACAAATGTAAATACAACTAGTATGAATAGGAAATCTCTAGAAATCTATGAAGAAAATTTTGCATACGACCCCTACGGTCTATTTTGCATACGACCCCTTCAATATGGCATTAACTGAGCACCTGAAGCAGCAGTGATTGTGGGTGGTGTTTGTTCTCTACGGCAAATTTCAATCACAGGGTTTAACTCAGATCCAAGAGAAACAAACAGATCTTCTGAGAGACACTACAAAACCACGACTCAAGAAACTATGCGTGACCAGTTGTGATTTGCTCTTTATAGATAAAGATCCAAGTTTAAACGCTGCCAGTGCTTTAGAAACATAGCTACAAAGTCGTCTGAAAGACTTCTTCAAAAGATATTTAGGGAGCAGCTCAAAATAGAATCATCCAAAAAGTAGACAGGTAGACATCATTACACAGAAATTATAAGATGCTCAATTTACTTTCAAGCTAAATTCAATTTCCGTTTCTGTCATTATCTTCCTGCCTCTGGGAAACCTATATTCTTTGTATGTGTATCCAGTAATGACGTGTTATTAATGACATTACTTTTTATATCCCTTCTTCACCTCAGGTCAAGAGTTAGACCTCTTCGCTACATGACCTGAACATTTCCAAGCCAGCAAGTAAAAACAATAAGCTACAACCCCAGAAGATCTCTGGTTAGTACCAGCAGAACGTGAGAGTGTACCAAGAAGAATTGCTGCTGTTTTGAAGGCAAAGTGTGGTCACAACAAATATTGATTTGATTTAGATTTCTCAGTTTTTTCACTGCACCTGCCTAAAACTTTTGCACCATACTGTACATCTGAACTATTTAGTTGTTCTTTATATGAAATCAGTTCAATTGATCATTAAAAAGGGCCTATGCATCTTTTATTTATAGATAACTATCTAATGTCCTTTAACATACTGTAAATTTTTACCATTGAGTTATACCATTATAGATCATAAATAGCCCAAACTAGTAACTATTACTTGTCATATTTGTGATCAACAAACAACGACTTGCAGTTTTAAAGTCTGATTAAAACAATGCATCTTGAACACCAAGAACACACGGACGAGGGAAAACATGAGAACCAGGAACACACGGACGAGGGAAAACATGAGAACCAGGAACACACGGACGAGGGAAAACATGAGAACCAGGAACACACGGACGAGGGAAAACATGAGTACCAGGAACACACGAATGAGGGAAAACATGAGAACCAGGAACACACGGACGAGGGAAAACATGAGTACCAGGAACACACGGATGAGGGAAAACATGAGAACCAGGAACACATGGACGAGGGAAAACATGAGTACCAGGAACACATGAATGAGGGAAAACATGAGAACCAGGAACACACGGACGAGGGAAAACATGAGAACCAGGAACACAC
>SRMA01024054.1:57548-136793 GCA_007224835.1 Danionella cerebrum
ATTTGGGTGATATTTTAAATAAATTGCACTCTTTATAAAGAAAAACACATTTTTTTTTTTATAAAAAATGAAATACTGCAACTAGTTAGGATAGATTACCTATCCACATTTTCTGAAGAGAGCATAGATCTGGTTATAATATCTCCAGCAGTAGAAAATGTTAGATGTGTTGCCTGCCCGATCTCCGTGGAACAATGTCGGCATACAACTTTACATTTATCCACTCGTCTATCCCCGTTATGTATTTTAACAGAGAAGCCAAAGTGTTCTCAAACACGAGACCGTAGTGAGGTGAGAGGGTCTTCAAGCTCTGGCTTCTCTTTCGCTTTTGATATGATTCTCGCGCTCGTGCTCGTCAGTCAATAGCGTCCGTGCAGAAACTCGCCTAGGAACATTGTTGCGCTGCGCTTAATATCGCGCTGATAATACATTTATATCATTTAATAAAATACCAAATACCGAAACGGTACGCAAGTGTCCCGAACCGAACAGGCCGTACCGAAACGGTTCAATACATACCGTGAACCGTTACACCCCTAATTGTTATGCTTATGATGCATTGCTATACATATTCAAAACCATGCACCCCCCCCCCCCCACCACCACCACCACCACCACCTTTTATGGTTAGAAAAAGGGCTCGCTTATTTCCTAACTCAACTAAAACAAAGAAGAGCCACCATTGCTAAAGCATCAGGCATTTAGCTAAAAATTTGTGGGCGATGACTACCCATCTACTGGTACAACAATCTTATTGACCTCATAAGAAAAGCAGATAATCTTTCAAATAACAAAACAAATTAATCAAGAACTCACAAACAGAAAAATTTGGCATCGGTCCAATGCATGAATCCTAATGCCACGTGTAAATTACCAATAACAATTTAATTTCCTTCAATTTGATTCAGCTGTCCGAGGTGCCAAATTTATTTTAGCTCAGACCACCCAGAACTAGCACTTCTGAAATCTTCTGTATGCAATGATCAGGCAGAGAGCAAGAAAATAACACTCCAGGACAATAACCGGCAGTCTGCAAATTCTTTCATTGTAAGAGAGAAGAGTCAACAGCAAACACATTTACAGATTGATGCATGTATTTCACAGCGCACAACATATTGTTCTGAAACTGCTAAAGGCTCTTCAACACAATTTGAACAAGCTAATTGAGTTTTTGAAGGGTATGGAGGTGAAATGGATTGCTGACACGACACTGTAGTACCTGTACACTGTATTGATTATTCAAGGAGACTTCATTCAATTTATCTGTTCAGAAATAAAAAATGCCAGCGTTTTTTGCAGTCTTTAAAAAGCATAAGTGTGGAACTATTTCATAAATGTTCAAGAGTAGGGAAACAAAGGGGAAAACAACACATTCCTAGAGCTTCACTAGAAAACCTCCCACTCCAGACCCTTCACATGAAATAACATGTTGGCAAGCATTCTCCGAAGAGAAGATGCTGCTTGGCAACGAGAGGAGCAGCTGTGAGCTCCTGTCATTTCAGGGTTACACTGACACGGTCCACTGGCCTCAGACACTCAGAGAGCATGCTAGACTCTATGGAATGAGGATGAATTAACTGCTGCACAGCAAAGAACAGAGTGACGCTGTGGGCAGCTATCAGAGCTCACATTCCTTTCCCTTGCAGCAATCATTGTGCCAAGTTCACAATTTACAAAACTATTCCTCAGTGTATTACCAATTAACATTTTAATTTCAAACAGCCTAAAAAGTGGTAAATAAAAGTGTGTCATTAGTACGCCACATTAGTCTGAGGCTCAAAGTGTTCAGAAATCACAGTTTCATAATTACGCAGTTTCTGTCACTTCAAGACATTCATTTTTCAACACATTCAAGTGTTTCTAACACCATCAGAGATTGGCAAGAGTTTCAGATTTATGCCATGGTCTGTGTGAAAAAAATCTATTCTGATTAGTTAGTGCAACATTGGTACCACTGGGAGGTAGGAGAAACAACCAAATGCTACTTTTATTTTATATTTGATCAAAAGAAAGCACACATCTGTAAGCTTTCCATGTCTTCAGAGTCAGACTTTCTTTTTTCCTTAGGTGTAGCTTTAGTTCTGTGCAAGTTGTGCTTGACTGTGAGCACGTGAGTGTGACCGTAACCATGGAATTATCTGAGAAGCTCATCTTCATGATGATTACAGTGCAGGTAACAATCTATGTATAACCCTGCAAGGGAAAGAGTGAACGAGGAGTGGAACATTTAGAGGTCAGAAAGCGTCATCCTGAAATAATAGCTCTCTTTTTTCCCCTGAAGCACATTAATATCCATGTATTCGAATGCATCTTACCTGTGAAGGTGCACTGGAGGATAGACCTCCACTGAGTTCTCCAATTCTGGCTGCAGCTGTGGGGTTAGAAGAGCTGATCAGAACTGGGCCGCTGATCTCCATGGAGTGTCTCTGAGGTGGAGGTGCCAGGCATGGCTTATGGGACATGGTTAGAGAGGTAAAGGAGTGTCGCTTCTTGCTATTCTTCTTTTCTCCTGGGATTTTTTGGGAGCCATTGGACTGAGGCCCTGAGGAAGAAGATGGTCCTTCAATGGAATCTCCTCCACTTTCAGATGGTTTGTCCAGTTCAATGAGCTGCCGTGCTGCAGTGTTAAACTGAAAGAAGAATGCAAAAAATGACCAAGACATAAGGTGATTGGTAAATCAAATGTAGCTTTTTATAAACGGAGCCGTTGCTTATGAGATTTGGCTTTGTTAGAATGTAATTCCACAGATTTGTTTACCATATGACAATCCATCTGGACAAACTAGTACCAATTAGGCAGATGATACATCTACAAGCCAATGTATAAAATCAGTATTGGCTAACAGATCACCGCTCTCTATTCTGGCACTGTACCGGAGATGATCTTTGACAGGTCTCTCCATTTGGTTCTGTACTTCAGAGATATTATTCTTCATTCCTTTATTGATTTAATCCAACAATTCTTTGATCTGCCACATGGGCATCATTGTTCTCCTTTACTTGGTATGCGCTCTTTTATCACATTGGAGATACCTCAGCTAACAAATCGCTAGCCGAGTGAGCAGCCCTGCTCACTTCGGGGGTAAAGGATTTAATAGCCAAACAAAATGTTTTTCAAATCAACTACTGCTAGGCGTGTAATGATACACACTGGTCACAATATGGTACGCATCACAATATTATGACCACAATACAATATGCATCACATCCATCAAAATTTTAAAGACAGAATTTAAATGATTCAAATATGTAAAGTAAACGTCTTAATGTAAAGTTAGCCGGAAAGCTAAGAACACCAGGGTCTAGTTTGATATGTATTAGAAAGTGTAATATCATCCAGCCTCGAGGGGGCAACAATAATGTTTGTAAACTCTCAAAATTAGGTTTTAAAAAAGGAAAACGTCTCTTGTGACAGAGCTCTTTTATACACTCTTTTACAATATTCCATAAAAAGGTTTCAAGCACTTTTTGACACATGCTAGATGATATATATTACAGTAGCCCTACGATACATATTGAGACATTTTTATATTGCAATATATAGTGCCACGATATATTGTTACACCACGGAACATTTTTTCGATGGAGAAAAGTGAAAGACTAATTATATGCTTTACAAAAGGCATCTGGAGGTTTCCATCTGGGATTTATTTATGCTTTTACAGGAAATCAGACCATATGTATCTTACATACACACACTCATATTCAGATTCAGACTTAGTTTTGTCTTATTAACAAAACGAGGCAACATGCAGGAAAAGATAAGAAAAAAACAATGCTGGCATTCAAAGAATCCATGGTGTACAGTTCAGGAACTGGTGGGTGTGATGAGATGGCAGACTTCAATCTAATTTCACGTAAAAAATGAAATCAAAAGGCACCAGAGCAGACAGCGAATCATCAAATAACTCCCATCACCCAAGGCAACCAACTAACTCTTGATAAATGAGAGCAGGCTCTCTACCAGTGCACTCTTCTGAAACACACGACTCGGAATTTAACATAAAACCATGTTGATTTAGGTCAGGGGGGTAAAATGGCAACAGCAGATTGTGTAAAATAAACCTCTTATTTTATCAATTCATTCATACTGAATCTAACTGAGGAAAAAAAAATCCAAAAGCTGACCACAGCCGACTAGCATTGGCTTCAATGCAATGCAACTGTGAAAAAAGGTTATATATTGCTTCTCACAGACGTTTATAACTCCAAAATTGATAAGGCATCAAATGGTAGCATCAAAATCCTGAAATAAACGTTGATCTAGTGGGATATTCTTGCAACTCCCTGATGAGGTTCAAATCTCCTTCTTCATGCAGTCTCAGGATCGAATGTACCCTAAACACACGTTGTTTGCAGAGGTCACTTTTCTTTTTGTAATTTGTTTGCATGTTTGTGCTAAGTAATATGCAGAATGCAAGGTTCATGTGGATGAAAACTTTTAAGAAAAATGACTGCGGAAGAAATTCAGCAAAAAAATTCAGTATAACGTGTGAATTGAAAATGCATATACAAGATTAATTCCATTTTCAAGCCACCTTCTTAAAACCTATACATTTATAGGCACAGCGAGTGAAAGTCACTGTTTCAGAGACAGCTTTCTCTAAAGCATTTGTTTGAAAAAATGTCTGGTGAAGAGAAAATTACTGGGGCTTTTGTGCAAACTCAACATGTCCATTACTCTCCTCCCTCGTTCTTTCCAACAGAGAGAGAGATGCTATTCAAGCAGCACCACTGCGACAAGATGCTATTTTTGAAAGCTTCTACTGGTTATTTTTTGCCACAGGTTAAGCACGTGGATGGTGGAAAGCACAGCTGGCTCAGTAAGGGTTTATAAAAGGCGATTATGAGAGGAGGTAGCAAGTTAAACACAGCAACTTTTTGGCAACTCATGAAATTGGGAAAAGTGTTCATTTTAGCAAGACTAGTCTGTCTAATGAGATTTCAAAGCATTGTTAATAACTAACAACAAACCAATAACTCTCTTGAAGCAGCATTGTTTTAAAGTATTGTTGCAACGAAAAAAAAACAAACAAAAAAAAAAACAGAAAAGATTGCAATGGTCGAGTTGAATGGCTTCATGCAAACACTTTTCACCAGGGAATACAACATTAAGTACACACTGGCGTTCAGAAGGATTGGCTATAGTTCTATGTTCATAGCCCCACCTTATCCTAAATGGTGGTTGGGAAAGGCTCCAGTAGAAATTTAGTGGAAAATTTTTTTTTTTCCCATAAATAGTTTCAGAATTTTAATAGGCAAAACATTTAATATTAAACATAGAGAGATTAAATAGTAAAATGCCTATGAAAATAGAACCCATATAAGAATCCAACGCAACATACATAATAATGTAACAATTGCTGCATTTCTTAAGTGTGATACAATAAAAAATGTGTATAAAACATTTTTTGATAATTTAAATGTTTATTTTAATTGAAAGATGAGAATGTGCTGCGTTTTGCAGCTTGTCCTGATGTTAATAAAGTTTCATTAGCATATTTTTCTTGGGTCGAGTCCCAATTTGTACCCTATAGCCTTAATCTTCCATTTTGTGCATTCATTTGTGGCAAAGAGGTCCCAAATCATTTTTGTGTATGGTTAGAAAGAGGGTTAAATAGCCCTCCTTACCATGAGAAATTACAAACCACCCTCAAAAAGTAGGAGTTACATGTAAAAAAAAAGAGTGGTATCATTTGGCTGAAGAACACGGTTTTGTAAGGGCATCCAGATTCACAGGCGTAAATATTCAGACCTTCCTCTATCCCTTGGTTTTAAATGATAGACATGGAGGCAGGAGAAAGTGAGAGAAATGGAATACAGTCTGGTTTCAAAGGGTGGTACCTTTTAAGAAGATGGAATATTTTGCTGATTGGTGTATTCTGGGATAGACACTTTGCACTTGGCTGGAAATATCACTAAGATATCTCGCCAGATCTTGAATTACACTAAAACTGCCTGTTCCCTCACATCTCCCATGCTAATTTTCTGGATCCACACACCACTCCTTGAGAATCTCTTCACACAGCATACTCATAACACTTTGTATGTGTTACTCTTCCCAGTCAGTTTGTTTTCTTTAATGTGTTTAATCATAGGTTATATATTATAGGTTAAAGTTCGTTGATATCGACTTTTATTTTATGTTAGAAATATTAATAAGAATAATGCCTTTAATTTCTACAGTGCTTCTGCAGACTCTTACAGACGCATTTTCAGAGCATTTTCCTTCACCCCACATTCACACACTGGTGGTGATAAGCTACCTTGGTAGGCCTTATGTGCCCTTAGGCAATCATTTTGTGCCTATGGCCTCCTCCACCAAATACACCCCACCAGTCACACACATTCATACAAGGCATCGCGGGTGAAGTGGTTTGCCCAAGGCCACAACAACAAAATGGACAACCAACTCAACCACTATACCACTTTCTACCCCAATGTTACAATAATAAAATAAGTAAGTATTACAAAACAAATTAAAATGCATTTGCCGATACCAAATGCCAATATGTTGGCTTTAATGCTGGATTACTCAGGAGTAGCAGTGAGGCTAGCAGTGCTAAACAATTTGTATAATGATATATTATATGATGATGATGATGATGATGATGATTAAAATTAGTGACAATTCTCCTTTCTCACAACCGCATCACAAGCACAGCCCTGTTGTCAAAGGAGTAACATGTAAACAGATAACTTCCCTTTGAAACATTTGTGCAGCTATTCGCAGAATTAGTGTGTTGAAAGTGTTTTTATTTGCATGTAGTCTTGTAATGTCAGAGAAACACATGCTCATGCAAATAGAAATTATTGTGGCCAGCAAACTTATTTCTTTTTTGTTGTGCAACGAATCAATGTATTGCAAGAGACCTAATAGTAATAGGTCAAATTCAATATTTAGTACAGAGATCAAATGAAATGACTCACCTCTACATAAGATATAGGGAAGATGCCAATCTTATCTCCCAGCATGCCTTCAGCCCAGTTCTCATCCACACGGCGAATCACAGTAAGAACATCATCCTTAGGGCACCCAGAAGAAGTCCAGCATTATTTATAGCAAGTTGTTACAAAGAATGACCAGTATTTAACTTTCTTTTACAAAAACTACAGTATATTCTCAGAAGAACATTAAAGAGTCTCAAACAATAGCAACAAATAACCGTTCATTCATTTAAATGCTTCCAGAATGTATTTGAAATGTCATTATTTGATAAAGAACTTGCGCACTGTGAGAATACAAGTTTACCTTTGTGAAAGGTAAGCAGTCTTTGTCGGCCTCTTTATCCTTCAGCTCAAAGTCATACAGGGCTTTACATTGAGGAGGTGGCTGTGGCAGAGGTTTGATGACCTGGACAAAATTAGTGGGGAAGAATCCATGCACTCCTCCCATCTCTCCATGAAACCAGTTCTCATCAACCTGACGACGCAATATGATTACGTCGCCCTTGCTAAACTTGAGATCTCCAGGTTCTTTCCCGTCGTAGTTGTACAAGGCCTTCGCGCAGGGTAACTGAGGAACTCCCTGCAGTGAAGAGAAAGACGAGATAAAAAGGATTAGTAAAGGTGCCGCTTCAGGGTTTACAAAATAACTTGGATTCATGTATAATGCAAAATCAGCACTCAAGAGCACATTCATTTTTCAAACTTGGACACCACAGAGAAAGTGACTGTGAGAACAACAGCTAGCCTTCACAGAGAGTGACCATGTGTTAAGTAGGTGAATGGGGAACTATGAAATAAATTCAGAGAGCTCACAATCAACTCATTGCTAACATGTTTTTGAAAAGGTAGACAGTGCTATATATATAGAAACCACATATTATCCTTAAAATAGAAATTTCCAGACAGAAAATACAGAGCCATGTAGTCATACCTTTGCTCAGCAGAACATAATGAGCATACCATAACATTAGCTCAATGCTAGCTTTGTGCAGAGTATGAAGGACTAATCTGTCTAGTGTGTCTTTCAGTCTATGCTTACTGTTTGACTGCATAGCACTACAATTTCTTCCAGCCTTCCTTAAAATACAGACTGCCTCCTTGTCAGATGAGTACAAAATAGCTTGTATACACCAGTCACAATGTTTTGGGGCTAGCTCGTTTTATAAATGTATGTGGAGTTTATTAGGCAGAACCAGTCGTCTGGAACCAGCCAAAGCTCCTTTCAGGTCTGACAATTAGCCAAAGTCAGAAAAAGCCTAAAGGAGGAGACGCAGTCCTGATCAACAAAATGAGCCCCTTTTCAAGCTAAATGTTTAAGAGGGGGCACCAGGGCAGTCTGTCAGAGTCTTAAAGGCCCCCCTCCTCACACTCAGCTTGAAGACCAATCTAGTTGAGTGTAGCATGTTTTTCTGCACCACAGTGAGGAGAATAATAATCAATCAGGAAAACAGGAAAGGGGGGTTAGGTACAAAAGGAAAGATTTAGGAAAGCCCATGCACAGCAGCTAATGCATTAGCGAAAGTGGTGTACCATTTTTTCGAGATGTTAAAAATCACAGAAATAACAGCTGATACCTCAGAATGGTCTTAGGCAAGCACAGACGCCAAATGATGAAGCAATTGTAAGCCCACTTCACCAGTGTCTGTGTGAACATGATGTACACCAGAGGTACCCAAAGGGTGCTTTTCCACTGCACTACCAATATGGTGTAGTTCAGTTTGGAAAGCTTTCGAGGCAAAATGTCAGTTTTGATTAGGTTCTGTAACTGAGTCGAATCAAGCTAAAAACGGTACAATTTTCTGACTGTGAAGCATAAAGTTTTCAGAACACCCATCAAGCCAAAAAATAAAAATAAATAAAAATCACTACAAGCTTTTAGTTAGTTAGTAACTAGGCATGAAATCTGTAATAATGAGTTCATTGTTAATCTGGAAGGAACAAAAGAATTTAAGGGAGAAGGTAGCAGCACAGACTGATATTGCGATACGGAAGAGAACAGTGTAAAATAAAAGAACTAGGTACCAAGAGTTGTAGACGGACAAAAGTGTTTTGGATAACAAAATATACAGTGAGACAAAAAGAAAGATATGACTAAGGTGGGAAGCAGCTTAAAGCTGTATTGACTGTGTGGGCAGCCAGGAAAGCAAGTAGGTAGATATCAATGGAGGATTTAGAGGCGTTTAAAGGTTTGGGATTACTTATAAGGTAGACATAAATCATAAGAAAGGAGCAAAGGTTTAGGCAGACAAAAAAGATGACTCAAGTAGCAAGAATAACAAAATGGAAAGGTGTCTGACAATGTCTGAATGGAGGCCTGTGCTGACATGCCTGCGCACAGTACAGAGAAGAACAGAGAGATAGAGGTCTATGAGGCTGGAGGATGAATATATAAAACCTGGACGAAGGACATTGTGGTAAGTGATGTAAGACACGCACTAACCTAAACAACGGTTGGAGAAGGGACGATCAAAAGGAAACAGCAAATTGTAGGCTAAAAAGATGAGGGTATGGTAGAAAGTCCAAAAGAAAAAAAGAAAAAGAGAGTGAAAGAAAAACAGCAAAAAATTAAAGCAAAAGAAAGAGCGGAAGAAAGGAAAACAAAGAACAACAGAAAGTGACCAAAGGGAGAGAGCAAAAGAAAGACAAAAAAATAACAAAGAGAGGGTGTAAGAAAGAGCGCAAAAGGAAAGAAAGTGAGCGAAAGGATATAGATCTATCTATCTCTCTATATAAAGAAAGACAGACATGCTCATAGAGTATCACTGTTCCTCTGGAGATTCACTCTGACAAAGCAGTACTTACCACAGAAAGGGCAAAAAGACAACCAGAAATTTAAACAACCACCTAAAGGCCAACTGACCTTTCAAAAGCCACAACCACATCCTTTAGCTAAACTCATGAAATAAATGAATGCAATTTAGGGCCAGAGGAGAATCTCATGTAACTTAAAGAACACTGAATCCAGTGACTCAAACCAAAGCTCTTTTCGCTTGCACATCTCTCTGTTTCTTTTGTCCCCCCTCTGTGGCCTCTCTCAAAGCCAGCTGTCAGCGGATCTGCAGATTTGTCCACTTTGCTTAGCTTAGAGAATGGAGCCGAGAGAAGAGGAAACACAAGAGAGAACAAGGGATCAACTGAAAAGTGTAGGAGAGCAAGAAAGCAAATGGGAACGGAGAAGAAGAGTTTGATCAAATAGAAGGACTGCCGCTGTGTGTTTTTCTAGTCTAAGACTCACATGTGAAATTGAAGGGCGAAAGAAATCGCTTGAACTGGACTGACTTGAAAGAACCATATTCAGACTCTTATCCAGTCCAAACAGAGCACTGAAGGTGAGTGTACGTGCTCGCCTGTTTGTTAAGCTTACATGAACCTCAACAGTTGAAAGAACCGAGGCAGTTCATTGCCTTTGAGGCTTTCTGATCTCAAAACTCATCTTGGTCCAAGAAATCTCACGTAGGGTATCTAACCGCTAGTCCGTCTCTGAGATCACAACTGGATAAACCAGGATCAAATCAACAGGATATTACACACTAATGCAGGACAGCTTCAGACAGATGAGCAAGCATGGAATTCACCAGTGTTCGAGTTGAATAGACAACCTTGTCACAGTGCAAGGGGGAAAACACAGATCTCTCGGTAGAGAAGAAACCACCTTTGTGTCACTACAACACTCCCTTCTGTTGAGGAAAATGAGATTTAATGTAATTTGGATCGATTTCCATGAGGTTTGAGGAAGATTAACTCATGAATTTAACTGTTCCTCGAATTGTACCACTCTTGTAGTCACCAATTTCTGGCTGCATCTAAAATATTGTCTCAAAATATCAAAAGGTTTTAATTAACAGGATACTTTTATTAAGTTTGACCGGAGATCATTAAATTTATGAGATTGTAGGTCATCCTCAAAACATTCTCTCTTTATTATCTAAATATGGAATCACATGGTTTGATTAGCTGCTTTGTCATTTTTGACAGGAAAGAGCCACGTCATTTGTCACCAGAGAGATAGATGCGGCAAATACACATTTAATGAGAAATGTGACTAATAATGAGCTCTACCGACAGAAGCCATTCATCTCTATTTAGACAGTAATAACCACAAACATCTTTAAATCACTGTTAGATGCAATCTTATGTCATAGAGCAATTTGGAAGCCCTGGTGAAGCATTCATCAGCCACCCATTGTATTTCATCTCTATATAATGTCCTTGCATCTCATCTATGAGCCTTCTATCACAAGATCAATTTTTAGAGGTTTTGAAAGAACTACTGTAAAGATTGAACAGATCATCAAGGGAGGGTCTAGTATTACAATGGAGACCATATGTTGTCTGCAAATGACCTCATTGCTTTTGCACAAAATGCAGTTAATTATCAATATAATATTCACATTGGAAACTGAAAATATTGTACAGCTATTGATACAGATTTGGGTTTTTGTGGCAGCTTAAATTAGTAAAACCAAGAACCTGAGGTTGATCCATTGAAATTGTAGGTGCCTATTGAAAAGCATAACATAAGGAAAAGGTGGATTGAAAACCACCAACTACAGGGACAAACTAAGACTGCTTATTCAAATGTGGGAAAAAAAATACCAACTTATTTATTAATATATCATTTTAAATGGCGTTCATTGCTTTTTGGAACCAAACTACTCATATAAGTCTGTGAAATATTCTGTGTATGAAGTGTTTTCATCAGGAGCTAATCACCCTAAAACTCTGATCATAGAATCACCCCAGTCGCCTGGAAAAGGTAGGCCTGGACAATTTGGCAATTTCACGCTACCGCGATTTTAAGGATGAAAGAGAGGCTCCGGTCAACAAGAAAGTCTTACTGTTGTTTACATTCCTATGTCAATGCATTGTAGTCATTATCTGACCAATAAAGTTAATACGTTCAACAGTACTTTCTATACTGGTGAAGCCCCAACACACGAAAAAGCCATTAAAAGTGGTGAAAAACCCAACATTGCCTCTATTTTTACAAGCCATTGCCAAAATGTCAAATATGAACAATGTTTTTCCTATGACTGGCTACCAGTTGCCTGAAGGGCTACTGAGAATTTTGTGAGCCCTTATAACTGATGGTGGGAATCCATTGCTAAAGTTTTTGCTGAAGGAGAGACAGCTGGTGGTTGCTTAGTGACACCAGTAACATGCAGAGTGCCACCACCTGAGCATTTTTGAAAAAACAAACAAAAACAAAACCAAGCGTGTACACCAAACACTTTTCATGTCTTATAGGTGCTATATGTAACCAACCCATAAATCAGCTAAACACTGAAGTTCACCAAATGGACATGACACTGTGTTTGTGGCTGCATGTTTTCACTGTGGCTATATTAGCTAAAATGGGTTGCTAATAGCTCTGTTTTTGACTGCTGGGAACTGATTTGACACTTCCTTCAACTGTGTCCTCTGCTAAAATTGGCTGAAGCCTACTGCTGAAGCATCATACTTCCCACTTTGAGACTACAAACCCTCCCTGCTGCAGCTTTAGTGGATAATGACATTGTAAAGATTGATAGATCAGGGAGATTTGTCTTTAACAGCATATATTTACTGCCAATAAGAAGTAAAAACTATTAACACTCTAGAAAAAGAAATTAAAAGTACACATTGTAGGGTAATACAATAAGTGACATTACAACCAATTATGAAATGACCCATACAAGAAGCGTTGGGAATCCTTGTGCTTTTCTCAAGCTGTAGTTGTCATAGGTGGGAGAGACTAAGGTACGATCATTCAACCCACCTTCAATTCCCACAGGGTTTTGGGGTCAAATCAACAACCTTCAGATCACCTGTCAATCTCCTTATCTTGTGGACCACAACTGCCTACTACTGAAAGGGATCTATATAGTAACGCTTGTATTTACAATCCTCCGTTTGCCTATTATTCAAACAAATGTAACTTGGGAATTCTCAAGAAAGAGGATAAGAAACCTGTTAGGTTTGTCTGCAGCACAGTCTATGATCCCAGATGAACCTGAAGCGAAAAGCATTCTACCGACCCCTCTTTCCCAGCCCTCTCCATTTACCTTCTACCTCAGTCATGGTCACTGGTACATTTAAGCCTTGGGACCATCCCAAAAGACATCCACATCATTACAAGACACACCTGTTCCACAGTCACTGACCTCCACAAAACCTCCACATTTTACTTTGCCTTTGGGAACTGGACAATACTTTAGCCACTCATGGGAACCATGGCCATTACGGTTTGATTGAGTCAATCTGCCAAAAACCGTTTTGCGAAGTCTCATGGGAGTCCAAGCCCTTTCTTGAGATCAAAGCAGTCTGGAGGTAATGTGTGGACAAATGAACCATTAGGAAGGCATGTGTAAAACTGACTGTCAGACTAGAAGCAGATGCATAGTAAGAGAAAAGAATGACTTTTCCTCATTAAGTAAAGAAACGTATGGTCCCATAGAAAGTGCTGTATAGACGATGCAAGTGGAATTGTAACAAAGGCACATGTGGTATTTGAACACCCAGAAATAAAGACTACTTTTTGAATACTTTTTCTCTTACCAGGTCTATGTAAACTTGTCTGACCTCACATCTGTAAAGACAGATGGTTTGAGGTTTGCTGAGGATCATATAGAGTTTATCTTAGCACTGCATGGGTACAATAACACAACCCTCAATCTCAGCATAAAGAAAAAGGCCACACAGATAGGAAAGGTGTTTAACATTCACTGCTTGAAAAATTGTGTTAACGTATATCATTACAAAGGCAGGTGTCTAAAAATGTGCCATCAGATCACTTGGAACGTGAACAGTGAAACATCTAATTCTTGAAGATCAACCACAAAATGGTCTAGAAAAAGAAAACATTGCTTTTAAAGTCCGCAGAAGCGTTGCTATTTAAAATGAGATTTGCTTCACTACTGAAGTATTCTTACAACTTCAGGATGGACAAGAATGCAAACTGATCATGGAATCGTGTTCATTCTTCTCATAAAGAAAAATGTTGATTTGCTTGATCGTGCAGAGATGTGACGCGTTGTCAATAGTATAAAGGGGAGCTTTTTATAAATATTACTTTATTCTCAAAGAAAGATGTGGTAGATGCTTTTCTGAGGTTGTTGGTTAAAATAGCAGCTTCTGTGTGTGGTGTCAGGTTCATTACTAAGATTATAATGACCTTTTCTAGCTGATCTATAGAGCTAAAGATTAAACATCATAATTAACTTTTGTTTGTTAATTTTGGAGTGGAGCAAGTACCACATATTTTGCAGTTTGCATGTAAACTTTCAACAATCATTTTGCAACAGTTTATGAGAGGAATGTTGCACAATGTTTTTAAGCACACCAGAAATTTTCTTGAATATATATAGAGGCAAATTTAACGCATGTCCTTCAACAGCATTAGATGAATTTCTGTGTATACTGCAAAATGTAAATACAGGAAAAACTCAAAATACAGCCTGTGTGAGGCTGAGACCTGGCAAACCATCGAATGCAAGCCGGCAAGGCCGCACCATATGAGTCTAACAGTCTACTTCATCAATTCTGACTGGTCACTGTAGATACTGTTCTGGCCACAACAACCTGTGAAATCGTGGTTCATAGGTCATTTTTTATTTAAGAACATAATACAAAACAATGGGACCAAGATATTTTCTTTTTTTTTTTTTTTAAATAACCAAGCTCATTTATTATATACAGCCCTTTTGAACATTTCCACAATATTGTGAAATGTAATTTTTCTCATAATGTGAGATCATTTTGGTCATACCACCCAGCTCTCTCTGAAACACATTAATTGGACAGTCTAGAATGTTGTTTCTTCATTGACAATAGTAATAATATCTTCTTCAGCCTCTGGAAGATCTGTAGATTAACTGCAGAGCTGCGCATCCTCACACGCTCCTGTTCTCTGGCTATACTTAGAAAGCATCACTCTTACTCTCAACTACAACATGAAGCTGTTCCAAATTCAAAAAATGGCAGAAGCAGTGGTGCTCGACATTCTAGAGTGAGCGAGCTAATGCGAAATTGTATTTTGGGAATACAACTCTTCTGTAAAATTTTCATGATCCTGGTCTCACATTTAATACTAACATAGATCTTTATCTCGGACATTAAACACATAAAAAAAAGAATTGCTTGTTTTTGTCATTATGAAAGAGATCAAATAAAATGTGAAAAGTGCTTCAGGGGACTCCCAAACCATGCAATCTATGTCTCATTCTAATAAGCATGTCTAGAGAAACATATTGCCCTTTCTATCCCTCACGTGTCAAATCTTTCACCATACTGTCAAGTCCTCATTCTATTGGCCAGTCTGTTAAAGAAGCACTCGCAATAATATGAGCAGAACATGAAGGCACCCAGTCTGGACACTGAATGCAATAGTCTGTGACTGAAAATCAGACTATTTAAAGAATACAACATACATTAAATGCATTGAATGTAATGTAAAAATGTTTAATGTATTTCAACATCTTCAAATTTGAAATAAAGTCTCTGAAGAGAAAAAGGTTACTTTAAGGCATTTTCTATAAACAATGTAATTTTAAAACGAATAAATATTGAAATAGAATATTAAAAGCTAGGGGGAAAAAATGATCAATAACTGGTCAGTTGTGGAGTTCTACCACTGCATGCACCATTACAGTGTGGGACACAAACTGTGATATACCACATTGCTTCGTAATTCACCTATTTCATCGAGTTGCCATTTTAAGAATGAAAGATTGGCTCTGGTGGGAAGAAACTGAAGTAGAAATTAACAACCATTTAGAATGATCTTGAAACTACTACCACAATATTTCATCTTTTATGTTGAAAATAAATGTCGAATCCCACTGGCTGTTATATTGCAGAATACATCACCAAGATAATGGTACATATATTACATTATTGGTCAGATAATGACACTGATGACCACACGTTCCTACAGTGCCGAAGTAGGAACTTACACAACAATTAGACATCCTTTTTCTTGATTTTGTGTAGACAACAGTCATAATATGACACAAAACCATATTGTGGTTTTCTTTTCCATAATACGAATAATGAAACCCCATCAAATTATTAAATCGAAGACAGAAATAAATGTAGTTTATTCCCCTACCCTCTTAAAGAGCCCTCACCACAAATAGAATAGAATCTTCTGAATAGAATCACACACCCCCTTGGTTAATTACCATCTATAGTGGTTACGGTTGTCCATAATTGTGCATATATTTCATTAACAGCCAAATAAATCTTAACCGTGTACATGAGAAATGCTCCACATTAGAGCAAGTAAAACTCAACACAAACAAGAAAACACTGGGTTCATCACCAGGGGCTCTGCCTAAAGCAATCTGGAGAGGTTTGAGGGGGAGGAGCCTGACAGAAAGAGACTAATGAGGTTAGTATAGCAAAGCTGTACTAAACTGCTAAACACACACTTGCACTTTAGTGGAAACAGTCAGAGCTAGAAAAAAGCTGCAATCTGAGTTTCCTTGGTCTGATTATCAGCACATTTGGAGCTGAATCGTGGAGTTTCACCACAGCCCACCCACAATGCTTTCAGCCTCTCTAATCCACTGAAGAGAGTTACAGTCACACAAGCACAAGCATCAAATCACATTGCATTAGCTGATAAAGAGAACAGGCAAGAAATATGCAGATAGCAGACACATACAACAGAAAATAAATAGGCTCTTAAACTAAACTTTTGTTTTTCATTCTCTAGAATCCACTTATAATGATGCAGAGCATCCTATACGCCGACTACTCGACCAAAAGAGTGAAAGTGAGGTGATATTGAGCAGTACAAACTCTGAGTAATGAGTATGTGGAATCTGAAGAAACAACAAAACACCCAAAAAACAACCACACAGCAAAAATCTTAATTAAAGTAGTAATAACTTCAACATTGAAAGCAAGGCAGGGAAAACTGAAAATGACTGGAACAAATTGGAGAAAAATGAGGGTAAAGTTATGAAAGAGAAAGTCAATCAAAAACTAAATAGAATATTTTGAAAAAGATGTAAAAGGTTAATTGAAGTATGGATAGAAACTAGACCATGAAAACTGGGCCACAACTGGAATTGTGGAATGTAGGCAAACTCAATGTCCAGTGAGGACCCTGCTGTTTCTGACAGTACACGCTCTCCGTACAGCTGCCTCAGATTATCTTGTGTTCAATATTACAAGATCAGTGGGAGATGATGCAATGGGAATGTCACACAGAATAAGATCTGGCCCAGAAACCTGACAGAAGCCATCGGAGAACAAGACTCCTCTGAAATGTTTCCACTTTCAGTAAAAAAAATCAAATAAAAAAAATAAACTGAAACATTGGTAGTCATTAAATGACCAGATGTTTCATATTAAATTGAAGAGTTTAAGTGATTTATTAATTCCTTTTCAAAGGATTTATTTGAGCATGGCTGAGAACCTTTTTCTTATAATAACAGTATCTCCATTTCTACCAAAGCTATCGGGGACTATCTTCATTGCTTTATTATTAGAAAACATTTGGTCAGGGAAAATAAAGCATTAAAATGCTGATAAATTATTCAGTGTAATGCTATAGTGGGTTTTAATATAAATGTCTCACACTGATCCTCAATCGTCCTATGATCTACACAGGGCTCATTGACGATACTCTAAAAAATGCTTTCAACATGGGCTGCAAGAATGAATCACTAATCATTATCGATTTAAAAAAAAAAAAAAAGAAAAAGAAATGTCAACTAGGGCTACAAAGTATTTGTTAATAAATGTTCACTAGGCATTCATTTGTAAAATGCCGCTCAAACCAGACAGTATCAGTGTTGTTAAAAACCACATCAGAGTAATGCGACCACACACAGTGATGTGTGTGTGTGTGGTTCACTCATCACAGGTGTGAAAGATTCAATACGGAAAAAAAAACACATTACAAATGTATAAACACAGCTGTCTGGAGAGCTCAAGGGTTTATGCCAGGATCGTACAGAAAAAGATTTATGAATTAGCTAGCTCTAACTAATTTCTGGTTAATGACAAGCTGTGACTTGAGGCTTCTTTTTTTTCGTTGGCACCACTCATTCGGTCAGATGTGTGATGTCCCATTGGCACCCATGGTTTTCAATCGAGGTGCGTTGTCTTTGGACCGAAAATTTGGATCATGTCTAAAGACCTTTAGTTTGCGCAAATGAAACTTTATTTGAGCTAAGGTGATTAATAATAATAATAAGAAGACCAAGAGAGATAAAAATATGGGAATTAACATGTTTCCAATTGAACTCCAGTGTGGTTCTATAAAATAACTTCCAAAATAAACTCCCTAATCTAACCATATATAAAAAAACTGTAGCAAAAACAATCTGTACTTTTAAATTTAAGTCCAATATGCAGTGTGAACTGGATAGAGTCTATCCATTTTTTTATCAAATGAACTAAATCAACTAAAGCACAAGTGTGGACACACCCTTAGACAATTGTGATGAAAGGCAAAATCCTGCAGCTGTGTTTATGCAAATTCAGGATGAAAGGTAAAGTGGGAACCACACAGACAACAAGAGAAATATCTTAAAGCATTTAAAGATGGGAATCGAAAAAAACATGCAAATTCAAAATGCTAAATTTACATTTCGTTGACCATGTACAAAATTCATAGATTTAAATCAGGGAGAAAACACATCCATCTGTATGATGTCTACCATTATTTCTGAGCTTAAATTGGCAATCAAAGATATAAAAATCAATCCAACAAATTTCAGATCCAGTCTTTCGTGTACAAAATGTGCTATAATAATCAAGACCAACGGAAAAACTCTGGATTTATTTAAGTTTTGGATGAGTAATACCTCACATAAAAACTCTTTCAAAAGAGAGAAACTCACACACCCTTCCCAAGGGCCCACTGGCGCCCTTCGCTAAACAAAGTCAGTCTCCATGGTGATGCTTTTAACACCTGATTAGGTCTTTTGATCCCTAGCCTGAAATCATGTAACCTCAGAGCAGAGAAATGGACAGTCACACCCAGCAGAGCCACAGCATCCACAAAAACAACCCCAAAACACCTGCATGCGTTGGCAGGCTCACAACCACACTAGTACACAGTGAAAACAACAAGGATCTTCACAAATTAAAGGGTAAACTGTGAACTAGAACTCATATTATTGTTAATACACATGCAAACACAAACCATCTGGAGGGTTATGGGAACAGCTTGATAAAGACTTCCTGCTATGGTCTCCAAGAGAAATGAGGCAGGGAACTACCAAACAATAAAAGCAGAGAACAAGAAAATTAAAGCTTGGGAGGATGGGGACATAAAAGGAGCCGAGAAAGAGAGTGGGAGCTGTTCTTCTCAGCAGGAAGGAAAACGAAAGACAGGACTGACATGAGAAGCCACTATAAGTACTGACTTGCCCAGAAAGCTAAATGAAAGGGTCATGTGACGGAGGTAAGAAAAAGCAGAGGTGGTCACGGAAACCATTATATCATCAAAAAGGCTCAGGCAGAGTTAAAGCAGGGGGCATGGCCACAGTGAAGCAGGTCAAATGGATGTCATTTTTATACGTGCCAAGCGGCAATAAACAACATTCCTAGTTTCTTTCATAAAAACACCACACACCACCAAAATGATACAGAGAGTAAAACACAAGTAATCAGAGAGAGGGCACAAAGAGAGGAAAAGCTCCACACATCAAAAAGACTGCCCACAGAGTTTAGATTTTTGGACTTTGTGAGAGAATTCTCTCTGACGGAAACTTCCCCAAACACTGACAAAGTCTGAGAGCTTGCCAATCATTAAGAAAAAGTCCAAAGCAACCAGATGAAAAGTTCAAGATTTCTAGTGTAGTCTGCATGGAATGTGAACGTCAAAGCGTTTCAATTTGGTTCAGAATCAGAATCCCTAAACAAATTGAGTCAACTCATTGTCGCTGAAAAGAGTAGTCATTAAATGAATCTTTTAGCTGGCTCTTTGTGACTCATGAACAGTTGCTTAGATATATATTCCACTTTATGGACTTAATGTACCCCTTAACCCTTCCCTTAAGCCTACCCCTCAGCCCTTCCCTTCTGCCTACAGCTTTGTCCCTCCCCTAAGACTACCACTTGTCCTTCCCTTTAGCCTACCCCTTAGCCCTTCCCCTAAGCCTACCTCTTAGTCCTTCCCATAAGCCTACCCCTTAGAAAATGAGCAATATAAATTACCTTTATTGACCCATTTATGGAATGTGGGATGTGTCTTAGGCTCTTTCCTTTGGTAAAAAAAATTGGGACACCACTTTGCTTCAAGTTAAAGGGGAAATAGAAAATGCATTAGCCTGCTGGGTCATTAAACCAATCAGCTACTCATCTATTAGACACAAGGCCTTCGCAGTTTATCCTCTCATGATGAGATACAGAATATAAATGTGAGCTCTGGGTAAGAACACAGCTGCAAACACTTTACAGAGCCAGATTTATTGAATCATTTCCACATCCAAAGCTGCTTCAGAATCTTATTAAATCTAAATATACATTCCTAAATGTGTGTGTGCACGCATGCATGTGAGAAACGTTAAAAGACTGCTGTGAAATACACTGACATTTTCTACCTCTTGGCCTAATACCGACCCCCCCCCCCACCCCATCAAAAGACATCTCACATCTGACCTGCGACCCATGAGCTGTTCATCTGGGTTTCATCTCTGACATGCTAGCTGACCTTCTGGTCAGAGAGTCTTTTCTGAACAAGAACAGAAAGTGATGAGGTTAAAGCATCATTCTGTTGAGCAGAGGTCCAACAGAGAGGAACAAGAAATGGTGATAACTCTTTTAACAAAAATATAGTTGAAATCAGAGATTAAAGGTTTATCAATATGTTGTTTTCTCTGGATAATGCCTATGCTGATATTTAAAATCTAGGCAGACAATGACATTCATTTTAATGACTTTGTTTGGTAGGATATTGGTATGGGAGTGCTTTCACTGTGATTTTGCAGGTCACATACCAGCAATATTTGCCATTGGTTTGTCAGTACTGCTTAAAAAATAAAATAAATAAATAAAGGGATGTAATTTCACAACACTTGGATTATATTGTGAATATTAGGTGCCGCAGTTCATAATGAACACCCGAGGAACACACTGAACCAACTGTCCTCCCAACGCCGAACCAACTGGCTAACTAAAGCCTCTACACACCGATCCAAATTTGATCCAGATTTGCACAAATCTATGGCTTCTCAACAGAGTGCTCTTCGTCTGGGTTGAGGGAATATTGATGCAGTGACGCTCCCTGCCTGAAGATGGGGTCTGGGGTACAACAGATGCACTCGGCAACACATTGGGAAACAGAATGACAATAGAGAAGAAATCAAAGAACACATAGAAAAACCATGAATGACGAGTTTAGTGTTAATGGCTGATCACAGTACTTGTGGCATACATTTTTTTTTCTGTACGAAATCGCTATGAAAATATGGGATGAGAGCCACAGAGTAGCTCTTCTACATCCTACTCACGTCATTAAAAGAGCCAGCTTTCAGTGGTCATTCCTTTTGTAAAAAACAGATCAGATACGGTAATTTCATTCATCTATTGGTAAGATGTGTGAGCTCTCGTTGGCGCCTACAGTTTTTGATTGATGTTGCACGAAACTTTGGGTCGCAGTGTATTAGGAATGCAATGGTGCACAAAGCTCAATGGTTCGGAATGTACTGCAGTTTTTAACCACATTTTTCACTTTGTTTGGTTCTGATGGCTTAGCAAATACTAATAAAACATACAAAAGTTATTAAAATGAGAAAAAGAAAAAAAAACAGTTCCCAAGAGCGCATTGAACCGAGGAGGGTGTACCAAACGGTTCGGTATAAAACCAAGTTTGGTGCCATCCAAAGTGAGTATACTAATGGGACTGGTTACTTAAGAGGTCTGACTGGTTAGTTAAAAACTATATCAGCAGAAGATTACTTCTATATCACCTGCTTATTGATCTGTGGGAAGAGATTTGTATGATTTGTTAATGACAAATGGTTACACCCAAACAATTATTGTAGTTTTTAATTGTGTTTAACAATAGAAATAATGAAACAGAGCCTTCTTTCAATCATAAAGGAGACGCGCAATAACTAACACCATGAAAGTCTGCTAACAAAAAGCTGAACCTTGGACGAGTCAAGTCTTTAAAAAAAACACAAATACATATGGATCACATCACACGTTCAACAAAACAGCTTGTGATTAGTCAGCAGGCATCCAGTGGAGCTGTTGAAGCTTTTGGAGCTCTGCGGTAGGGAAAATCACCATAAACAGCAGGCAATCTGCCCTTCACCTGATATGCCAGTGCAATAAAGCAAGTAGGTCTTAGGACTTGATCTATTATCAATGAGATCTGAGACAAGCATGCACAGAGGATTGTGGGATTGACAACAAATCGAAAGAAAGCAGTGAGGGAATCAAAGTTGAGCGATGCAAAAAGCTTAATCGTAGTGAAGAGAAGGAACGTGACAAGAAGGATTTTAACACAGAAATGCTGAAGTTTCAGTAATGAAAATACATTGTTACATAATTTAATCACAAATACAATAATACACAACTGTTGTGTATATGTAAAAATAATATTAAGTCTACTTGTAAGCCAGGTTACATAACACAATGTTTCCTTTTGAAATCGTACGTACTGAAAAAAAGTTTTTTTTTCCTAAATGATTAAACTCTTTAAAAAAAAAAACGTAAAGGCATGTAAGAAAAAAAAAACTATTTTTAGCTGAAATGCACTGGTCTAATCAGATTCAATGATCTGAGAAAGTGTTTCCCCTACCATTCAATTAAATGGGTGCACCGCCCCTTGCAAATACTCCCCAAGAAGTGTAAATATTTCCACTAATATTTTAGTACACAAAAGGGAAATACCAAAACAAACATGTAAAAGCCAGAAGAGCCCCAATCAGTACAAACCCCTGACATCTCTCTGTCATTGTTGCCATCTTAGCGATATCTTTAACAACTTTCGCAATCCTTAGTGACAAATCTAGAGGTTCTTGGAGACTTTTAGTTACTGCAGGTTCTTCTGCCTGTCTTCAGCTGCAGAGATTCACACGATGCAATCTTGTGCTCTGAGAAAATTCCAAATCATGGTTTTTAACAATATAAACAAGTAACACTAGAAAATGTAATATAATTTATAGGGATGTCCCGAGCCGATCGTAAAGATCGGTATCGGGGCCGATCGAGGCATTTTTTAACTGATCGGAATCGGCTCTATGTATCGGACCGATCGAATGTTTACGTCAGCTACGTCACGCACGTGTCGCAAACTCGCATGTTAAACTCGCATGTTGTTTACTACTTGCAATACGGTGCTAAGATGTCTGCAGTGTGGAAGTATTTTAAGTTGGAAAGTGATTCTAGTCTGGTAGCTACATGCAACGTTTGCAATGCGAGCATTTCACGCGGTGGTACTAGCAAAGCAGCCTTTAATACTACCAACTTGATAAAGCATCTTAAAACGAAACACGACAGAATATTGCGACTTCACTGAGCGAACGCAGGACAAGGCTAAACCATTTTATTGATGCACTGCTGAGCTTTTTGGTTGTCAAGAGTACACACTGGATTGATTTAATAACCTGCATGCACTTAAAGTGTGCAATTAGCACAAGGAAAAGACAAGTATCGGATCGGGACTCGGTATGGGTCGATACTTAAAATTAAATGACTCGGATCGGATCGGGGGCTCAAAAAACCTGATCGGGACATCCCTAATAATTTAATTACGTCATGAAACATGAAATATTTTTACATTGTAGTCAAATGGTAACCCCCAATCAAACCCCCACCCCTGAATAAAAACTGTAGAGAAAAGACAGGAATCTATAACAAAAGTGATGTAAAAATATCAACAGAACGGCTGAATAAGTTCAGAAACTGTAACAAAAGAGAATTGATAAAACAATCCCAAATCTAAAAAAAAAAAAAAATGTTTTACTGGTTTTACTGGTAAACTAGCCAATGTTACATCGCCTACTTCATGCTCGCTCACATTTTAAGCCTCTATTAAAAATAAGGCAGGCTGTAGGGGATTGTGTGCTCCAAGGGGACCCACAATGTAGGTTTGTCAGATCCAAGGTGGCTGCTAACAAGAAGCTGTTCTGCAACTGTCTGCTTAAACGCACCTCCTTCTATTCTTTAAAACCAATAAAAATTGAAAAGGAAGAGGTGAGAGGGGACCATCTGCCCAGAGAACTTAGGGGAAGCGGTGGGTTCTTTGATCATTGGCTTGTCAGATAGTCCACCCGGATGTGGCAGTTATGCATTTATTTTCAGTCTTACTTGAACCCTTGTCATGTGATCAGGCAATGGCACCATTTATAGTTCATGACAAAGCCTTCATAAAATTGCGTCACCACGCAGCCATAAGTGTGCTTCCAGGTTCTTTGTTACTCCAACTGGCCCTCAGGGGTGAATCCAACTAATCCATTGTGTACCTATTGAGACTTATCTAACCATAACTGCTTCATCCCGTGTGGCATTCCCCAAAAAACGGACAGAAATGAATGTACAGCAGGCATAGAGCGGGTGTGAAGGAGCCCACATACCTACATGTTCATTTCACTACTAGTAAATTTTGTGTACACAGCATTGAAACGAGTCCCCAGAACTCTTGAAAAATACAGTGTATTCACCAGTACACAGGTGCAGAAACAGACTACAACACAATATCTTAGGGGTGGAGATCTAAGTTTTTTTTTTCTCAAGTACTGGTTTTCTTCCATAGGTGATGGTTTTGTGCATCACCAAAGAAGAGCGTATTATGTGTCAGACTTAACAAAAACTCTCAGAAACCCTAAATAACAGACCTGTCACTCACACAGTGCTCTGTTATCATGTTCAGTTTCAAATGCATTCTAGCTCCTACTCCACCATCTAAATCACAGACTTTGTTTAAAACTACTACTGGAAAATGAATCAGACCCACAGTTGGGCTTACAGTCAAAGCACCTCATGCACTAGCATAACACACACAAAAACAGTAAAGAAGCAATCCCTGGAAGACTTGCTTGAGATAAAGATGTAGAGGCTTTATTGTTTTGCCAAGCTTTATAGCTCAAAGTGGTGATGTGATCAAGCTTGCATTACCGACATTTACTGGATTCAGTAGACTCTGGCAAACCGCCTACTGCTAATGACCATGCTCTGAAAGCATGATATATGTGCTGAGAAGATAATTAGAAAAGATTGTGTTTGGGGCAAGTTCATTAAACTGCTTTTCTAAGATCTAGACCTGCTCTCATGGCACTGTGGAATTAAAAAAAAGAGATGTTTTAGTAATGCCAACCAAAGGAGAGCTGTAGGACATAAGATAATTTTTTTTCTTTAGAGATTAGTTTAAAGAAAAGTGACTGAAATCAAGAGAATGAGATAAAATAAAAATGTAATGTTTAATAAAACCAACTATATAGAAGTCTCTAGCAGAACATAACAGGTGCACATCAGTGTTTCTTTAGGTGACGACATGTGTCTTTGGTTTGTTCAGATGTTTCGGTTCATTACCTGGCTGAGAAAACAACTGATGCTATTCTTAAACATGTAAGTCATGGACTTTTATTATTGCTTTCTGCCATGGAATAATTGAAATTCAAAATTAGGGTTTTGAATTTTCTTTAACAATCTCCAAAATTATTTGATTAATCACTGGCCAGGTTTAGGCTATTTATACATCTACAGCACCCCTATCAGAAAGAGATTTAAAGCAATCAAACAAGGTCATACAATAGTTAGTACTGTACGAACATCCATTTGGGGGAGGGGTGGAAGGGTTGAATACATTAAATGTAGAAGTGAACTCTTCTGACTCAAGCCTTGAATCGTCTGCTAGGTAAAATGAAGACAGTATACTGTTGTTTTACCAAACTCTGACCACCCCTTCAGATAGGATACATTAGTACATTAACATTCTGAAACTGAGCATCTCCTGATTACCCTCTGGTCATATTTAGGAGCAGCTTTCTGTACGTTTGTTATGTCAGCTTCCTTTATATAAGTACACAACTGTAATGAGTGTGAAAAAAAGTCCTGGGAACAGTCATAATAACAATTTTTACACTCTGGCTTTTCTGTCAGACTATTAAAGACAATCCCATTGTAAATGGTTAGTTTGCCTAACAGTACAACAGAAATAGTTTGTAAATTACTTTGACACTAGAAGGCATTACTTAAACTCAAAACTGATGAGTTCGTCAAAGAGTATCTGAGACAGTTTTCCTAATTTCATTATGAAAACAAATGCACGTTTATAGTACAACCTTCTGTAAAATATAAAAGTTAACTGTATATATAGCCTTATATCCATAGCACAATCATCTGTAAATATTAGCAATAATCTTTCTATTTTGTACATATCTTTAACTTATATCCTGCACTTGCTGCTTTTTTGCACTACTGGTTAGACAAAAACTGCATTTCGTTGCCCTGTACTTGTGTAATGACAATAAAGTTGAATCTAAAAATGCAAATAAAATACATGAACAAAAACTACATTTTACACAAATTATAAATATTATGCATAAGATAGAAAGCTCTTTTCATGAGCTTTTAAAAGCCTACAAACTACAAAAGACAAAAATATTCACAGATCTTCGACCCAGATCATAGTCCCTATTGTGTTTTGGGTGTATGCTTCTTTATGTCCCCTACCTTTGTGTGGGTGGCATGAATCAGGGCTGGATTTACTTTCCATAACCTATAGATGAAACTCAACAGAACAGTCACAAAACTGCTGCTATGACAACCACACTGATAGTCATCCTGACTTTCAAAGTTATAGTGGTCTAACAGTCATAAAAAAACAAACGAATGCCCGCAGTGTTTCAACTTTTCTCTTGTTAATATAAAAGGAAAACATTAGGCAACAACTGACAACATGAAGGATAACAAGCACTTAAAGCAGAACTTCCAGGAAGAAACTGAGCTTCTTAATATACTTTAGAAGAAGCACAATATACTAAATTTAAGGTCCACTAGGGCTGTAATTCAATATGATCTCAACATTCCTGTCATGATTTCAGCCAAACTAACACAATGGACATCAATTATTACTTTATCTGAAATTGTATGGTGTTCCTAACAAAAGATTACACTCTTTTGCAGTCAACTAACCGAAACAACGATAGAGACAAGAGTGAACAAGATCCCGAAACGCCAAATACTTTCAAAGACTAATTTACAATAACAGAGCTGTGCCACCCATAAAGTGGCAGTCAAGAAAATGCTTGAATGCATGTAAAACAGCATCTAACCAGAACTCTTTGATCAAAACACCAAACTCACCCTGACAGGAGTGCTCTTGGCCTGGACCCTCTGAGACTGTACCCCTGGGGGACCGGGATCCCTTTGGCCTCCTCCAACACTCTGCGATCGAACTGCAGCTGCTGCTGATCCATTACTACACGTCCCATGCACACTTCCCGTCCTCCTCGGCCTCTGCTTGATGCCATCCAGTAGCCGTACCAGAAGAATGTTGCTAGGTAACTCATCCACTGCACACTCCACTAGTGTACGGCACTCCGGGCAGCGCAGTTCTCCACGAGATCCCACAATTCCAAGCAGGCAGCGTCTGCAGAATGTGTGTTGGCACGGCAACACTTTAGCCGTGGCATCCAGCCGCTCCAAGCAGACAGGACACTCCAACAGGTCCAGGAGAGCTGACTCATCCATTTTCACAGTTGCACAATCTTTCTCAGCGTACTCGCTCATTGTCCGTTTTAGCACTCGAAAAAGAGAAGAGCATGGTGTATATGTCAGGATTTTTTTTTTAGGGAAACTCAGATCCCGGTGTCACGTCACTCCCATGCCGCAATCATTATCAAGTCTCGAGTACTCACTGCAAACAACAATAGAAAACCATTAGTCGATTGTGATATAAATAGTTATAAACAGCTGCCAACTACTAGAATTTACCACGAAAACTAAACTTTAAACTAAAGAAGAGTCATTGCAGCAACAGCATCACACAGAGAAATGTTATACAAATGAGAACCTTATATGGATACTTTACACAATTTGCCTTTATTCACAAACTCATCGTGAAATTTAAGTTTACCCTCCCATTGTCAATCAAAAGCAATAAATTGTGGCCATGTATTCCAAGCTCGAATAATTTCTACAAAACTTTAGCGTCTCCTTATGCTCCTTTAGTAACGACACAACTCGGCTCGGTATGGCTCTGCTCTACTCTCCATGGTTTGCCTGTTGTTGCACTGGACTTCCCGTATGGGCTCTAAGTGGACTTATTTTAGACACATCACTCAAAATGTCACACAAGTTTGGCTTAGTGACTTTACAGCAACCACAAAACGAATGATCAATCTCTTGGGTAAAAATTAATTTCTTGTCAAGCTCTTAGTATCTGAACCTCCTTTTTTTTTGTTCATGGTCGGGTCATCTTTTATTATAAAAATCAGTTCAAACTGAAGGTGCAGTAATTTGCCGTTTTTGAGTCCACTGTGTATTCATGCATTCAATGACAATTCTTTCAGGCCAATTATTGAGCTTCCGACAGAGCATTCTCACTTTTCTGTCCAATCAGAGAAAATTATTACTTTGCCTGTATTAGTCTCCATTTATTAAAAACAGTATGGGGGAAAAAAAAAAAAAAAAAGAGTACAGCTAAAGGGAACACAGTGGAAAACCCCCCAAAGCTCAATTTTCTAATTCTTAGGGTGTTTTCACACCTCTAGTCCGTTTAATTTGGTCTGGACCAAGAGGAAAAGTTGATGCATTGTTGCAATCATCTGCAGATTTACTCCTTCACACCACACCGATCCCTCAGATCTGAACTAGTTGAACATAGTGCCGTGTGACATCATACGGGCCACTTATTGTTCACATACATTATTGTATGAGAAACTTCGCTGCTGGATTTCAGCCTTTGAATCTTTTCGATATCATTTTGTTCATTACTTTAAATCACATTGCATTTGATGCTCGGATTACTACTCCAAGGTTGACTGCGAACTGATTGAAAGCACAGATTTTTCTCTGAAGTGATTGGCTAATAAGTCTGAATAATAAGAGGATTATTTACTAATTAATTACTAATAACTCTGAAGTTATTTCTATAAGACATACACATGTCCAGCATATGTTTAAGCTATTGTCTGGCTTTGAATGAACTACTTGCACTAATACTTCCACATTCTTCAAAATATCTGTAAATAAGTTGCGGTTTCGCAATGGCTGCATTCTACAGCTGCTGGCTCCAGGATCTCTCCGAGATTAACGTCACCTATTTGACAGCCAAAGGACCATCCAGCTAGCTGGAAAATAAATGTAAATTATATGCAACCGCGTAAATACACATTTCAATCCGTAGTGCTTCATGCAGCTGCTTTTTAAGCATGACGGTTTAATAAAGAAGGTATGGGAATGGTACAGAATTATTATCCATCAATACATATACAGCGGATGTCTCTGTGGCATGGACCTCTCTCCGCTCCCACACACAGGGGTGCAGTGCTTTAACTGTGTAATCATTCCAGGCAAAAGCACCGGCACAGCATCAGTTACTAACTTCCTCTGAGCATCTGCTGTTTGCTGTTCAATCCGATCACTGCTAAAATGTTTACTGTAAATCCTAGAGTTGCTGATGGGTCAGAAACTGCCGGTGTATGTTCACAAGGCATTGTTTTCTAAGGTTGACATCGGCAGGAAAACTGTGAAAATGTAAAATTCAGATTAACTTCTCAGACGATGTACACAGCAGAACAACCGTGTGCAATAAATACAGTCTGCTGTCTTTGAAAGCTATAAACACACCTCTTCTGAATAATTTACACTATAAACTGGAATTAGGGAGCGCTATTATTTATTATTAGGCGGAAGTGCATCACGAGTCTATGTGCAAGTAGTCCAATGGATGAAGTTTTTCATCAGATTATCTTAGGGCATCATCCTAGCCAAGAAATCATCATGAGGTAATACCCTGGCTCTAATAAAAGCATTTTATTAATAAAACATTTAGAGTGCTGAAAAATGTATCTGCAATGTTCCATTGGCTCTAACATATCCAGAAATCAATCACTTTTTGTTTTTTTTTTTATTAATTCAGTAACGGGCTGCAATAAAAATATAGCATCACTTAAATCAATGTTGCTCCTTAATGTTAACTGCATGTCTTTAATAAATTATTTTTGTCTTTCCTGATTAGGGTAGGCTGATTATTAGATATTTTTGATTTTGAAACAGATATTCACGTCTGTGAGTCACTTGAAGGACAAGCAGTGCTCAAGTGAGACATATTTTTTACGAGATCGTTTCCATGTAGTTCATGTTACTGAATTACCAGCACTGAACATTAAAATGTGTTTTGCGTTTGCTCAACGGCCAAAATTCATCATTGAATTCTATGTGAGTGCAAGGTTAGTGACTATTGAGCAACGACTGAGAGTCCCAACACTAACGTTACATCTTTTGTGAAAAATCACACCGGTTTATAAGTTAAGAGTAGTGGAAATTTTCTGGGGTTTTTTTTTCTTTTTGTTTGTTTGGATAAACAATCAATTCAAACCTCGCCCAACCACTCGTAGTTATGCTAAACAACAACCTTACACTAAAAGCAACCAAAACCCAGCACGTCAATATTACACATTTTCTTTCAGTTGTTGTCTTCAAGTTTGTTTAATTAGTATTTTGAACTAAACAAGGCTCCAGGCGTCATCTTAAACTCAAATTAAAGCGTTTAAAATCAAAACAGTCAGCGATGTGTCACAGTAAACAGTGCCCGACTCTTACTTTTCCACGACACGTTTGTCTAACGCTCGTGTATCTCTTAAGTTATTACTAACCGCATATCTTCAGCAACTTTAATATAATATTAAATTAACTTTTTTCTTTTTTACTGAATCACACATGGGAACACAAACATTACCTTTAAAAAGGGCCTCTTCTCACTCCTCTTCTTCCAGAGCACTTTCTTTCCCGAGTTCCTCAAACTGGGGAATTCGCCCTGGAAAAGGTTCCCGAAATCTTGACCGCCCAGTTGTACACAAGTTTACACATTCGTATACGTAAATTACGGCAAAACGCGTCGTCGTTCTTTAATAGGTCAGCCGACTGAACATAAGAATCAAGTCTGAGAGATATTTAGAAGATATATTTAGGAGACAGAAAAGAAAAGCAGGAGAGCCGAGTTCCTGCGTCCGAGCGCCATGACAAGCAATGTTGATACTATGGGACACTGCAGCGGAAGTAGAGGCGGTAGAGAGGATTTAAAAAAAGAACTGACAAGACGAGCATTCAGAAACTGTTTCAAGTTTATGTTATGAATTGTTTAACTACTAAATGGACAAAACTGTAATATTGCTGTTTTTTTATTTTCAAAAAATCAAAGTAATTCAAAATTGACGCGAATTGTTTACCTGCATTGTGAAATCTTTATTGATTTATAGTTTGTGTATTATCTACGCCTGGTAATACTTTGTTTATTATAGCAATTACATAGAATACGAATAAATCGCAAATCTTATCAAGAGCATTGTGCAGCACTATTCTTAAATTGTTGCACATATCCTAAAATCTACACAATACTATCTTCAAGAATCATGAAATAACAATAATAATCATGAAATACTATTTTTATTTAAAAAATCTCGGGTTTTGTTGTCATTTCAGGGGCATACTCTAACTTGAAGGATTTTCACGATACTATAAAGAGTATTAATGAATTAATTTTTGTTTCTACTCAGTCTTTCCACTTTATAACATTGCCACCCTTTTACACAACATAGCATGTAATAAGAATAAAAATATCCATCTTCCAATTGCTTTTTCCACTTATTGCTGATAAGAGGAGATGCCCTTGTCAGCAGATGGGTTAAGGCCCACCCACTGAATGAGAAGCCCCACCTATGTGTCATCTCATTGGTTGTACCCCCTCACCCAAACCTGTTTAGCATGGTAGTGATGTCAAGATTCAACGTTGAGTGGGTGGGGGCTGCATGGTCCACTGCACTCTGCAGTCAGGGGTACTTGGGTAAGAGGGTCACAAGGTGTTGCTGAAACCTGCACCTTCCAAAGTTTGGGACAAACTAATCCCATTCAATATAAGAGGAAGTTCTGGAGCTGCGGTAATTCCGTGAGCATGTGTGGTGGGTATGAACTTGGATGCGACCCGAGAGTGATGAAGCTGGTTCAGATAATCAAGAAGAATGATTAAACCAGTTTATTAGGTAGAGGGTTAATGGTATAATTGAAATGGACATCAAGTCCATATGAACTCTTTCCAAAAAATGTTAGGCAGAAATTATCTTTAGACAGTGGGAAAATACTGGAGTATATTATAGCACCAGGAGAACATGCATCACAATCCAATCTTTCTTTTTTTTCATTAGCTTCTTACTTCAGACATGATAAAAATGCAAATCTTTTTAACCACAGAATGTACTTAAGAATATAAACACAATTAATAACATGCTACTAGCAAAATATAACCTTGCACAGAGCATACCAGTTAACCTTTTGTAAAGAAACCTTATCTAATAGCACAACGTTGTAAAGATTATTGTTATGTTGTCCCACATCCTCCTTAAACATTCAGATATCCCTGTTATTCAGTAAAGCATATAGAGCTTGCTTCCAGACTGGCGCAAAGGTCAATGCTCAGGTAATTTTCACATGCACACTGGCACACACAAAGGCTAACACAGAGGTGAGGTTCTCAAAAGATCGACCTCTCTGGTGTGCAAACTGTGCAGACCTTTTCACATGACACACCACACACAGAGGCTCTTGTTCATCTGTGATCTGGAACATACGAGAGCAATCTTTCCCTATATTTGTAGTCACATAGCTCAAGGTTTACAAAACAAAATTTGTTACAGCTCCCATAAACAGTATTTTCTTCAGATTCATGGTCAGACTACAGATCATAGACCATCATTTAATCTTTTATTAGATTCACTTGAGCTGACTATGAATGTTCCTAACTATTGGTACATACTTAAACCAATAGTATCGAGCTGAAACCGATAGTATTCAACCGACCACTTCTTGAACACCAGCATATTGGGGAGGGTACACTATGAAAAAGAAAATTCCATTGACTTGAATGAAATCGCATGCATCAATGCGAAAATGGATGTGCCTACCTACACGGTGACATTCCGGATTTTTAGGATGTCAGTATTGCTATGAAGTAGATTAGAAAGCATTATGTTATAATTTAGACAAGTTATTTAGTGAATTGTTTGTTTTTAAAGTATTTTGCGGGCGGGCACTTGTGTGCTTCTTTGCTGCCTTGCATAAAAGCATCTGTTAAATGCATAAATGTAGGACTAGGATAGGGCTGACACATACTTGATGTACCTACCGTGCAATGCTGCGCAACAGAATGGAGCGTGTCTGTAGAGCAGTCTCCAACCACCCCTCCACCCCCTAAAAGACAACAACACTGATTTCCTGTTTAGTGCACCATACTGACAGAAAGTTCATATTTTAGATAATTTAGTTTAAAACAACTGTTAAAACAGACTCGTTTAGTTTAATTGATAATGTTTCGGTCAAGCTGATGCATCAAAACTAATGTAAAATAACTATAATTAATCATTTGTTTTCTCAAATTCTCTTGTGTGTCCATGAAACACAAAAAAAGTAAATAAGTATACAAAAATAAAGCAGACAAGGACTCCCACTTTAGTGGAAGTTCTTCTGTGTTTAATCACATTGCCTTTTCTTACACAAACCAGGCATTTCAGTGGGAATGTGAGCAGTTGGGAATTAGTTGGAAAGTGTTCTCACATATCTTGCTCATTTTCAAGTTCACTGCAATTTCCCCAAGGTGACGTGAAATTACATCATGCTATTTACTCACCCTCAAGTTATTCCAACTCTGTATAATGTTGTTCTGTGGAACACAACGGAAGAGCTGTTTCACAGCACCTACAAAAACACATTGGACCCTTTCTGGCTTTCATTATAAGTATTTTTTTTTAAATATAAGATTTCCTGTAAAATGGAAATATGATATAGTCAGTGCCTAGTTCTTTCATCTAATGCCAGTTTGCATACATGAGAGCCAAACTGGATTACAACATTTGTCTTCTCCTGCACTTGCTCATGTTCATTGCTCAAGAATGTATAAGCATGAAAAGACAAAACCAAAGCTTGTAGGTTAGTTGCCCAAACAAACTATATTTTTTTCTAGAGGCCCTTATCATTTGGGCTCTAGAGAGCTTAAGAAAACAGAGTAATGGTAAGCGTCTAAGGAAATTTAAACCAATCAAAAGCGCAGTGAATTGAGCAGTGATCATTGCACTTCACAATATAATTGTATTTATATTTTCCTGTCCAACCCAAGTGTGTCTAACATGGCAAGTGGAGTGAACCCACTTTTGCGCATTTGCACCCTCTCTCTGACTTTAATGGCAGTGCTGATGTCATGCTCACCTTCTATAAGCTCAATGGCATTAGGGTTTTTTACAGTATATAGTCTGACCACATAACAGTGTTTAATTTTTTTTTTTTTTTAGAGTGTGTTTCACATGTCAATAGTGACTCCTCCTTCATTTAAACATGAAGACTTCGAAATTAAAAGTAAATAAATACTTTGAAAAATGTGTCCAAAAAACATAAACCTAACACTTTTGGTTTGCTCCCACTTAGAATGAACACAATTATTTATAAATATCTTATACATGCACATAAAACCCATTAGTCTTGGATACTGTTCACAAAGTGTTCGTCACAGGTGTGGCGCACCAAGCTGCTGATTAGACAGCATAATTAGTATCAGGTGTGCCTCGGACTGGCCACAATAAAAGGTCTCGCTGTAATGTGAAGTTTCATCACACAGCACCAATATCACCAGTTGAAAGGCTTGAAAAGGCTTTCAGAAAAGGTTTCAAATATTTGTGTTTAGCCAATGCCAAATGGAAGTAAAACCAAATTTTTTTCTCAGTGTTTAATTATGTCTTTAACTGATATGAATCATTATAGATTTTAGCCAGAGATATGTGCATTTTTTTTTTTACACAAAAACATTTGTTTACTATGGTTCTATCCTAGTCCATGCACAGTAGCAGCATTTCAAGAGGTAGAAAACACATGGTATGAGAATTGGATGCGGCCAAGCAAGTATTTTATGTTTTTTCCCTGTCTTAAAAAAAAAGACTGGTATAACCAATCTAAAGCATTTTTTTAGGAAAAAAAAAGAATGGCAAAAATGTAACATACAAAATGTGAAGTTCTCTGTATTTCTAATAAACAAATGCAATGTTGGCAGACAGTACATGTTTGTTGCACGTTTTGACAGATTTCCTGACTAGCTGTTTTCAACCAAAATGATTCATAAAATGTAAAAAAAAAAAGTCAAAGAAAATTTAGTGAATTTTCAGCCTAATGCTAATCTATGTCACCAAAGAAACCACACCTTTGACTAATATTTATTAAATAAACGAATAATAAAATCTTGGGAACATCAGCTTCAAGTGACCAGTCGATGGAGTTTAGTATTTTCCGTATAGGCATCTGGAAGGTGTATTTTACAAAGCCGCCACTTTAAGAATGCTCCGGTAAGAAGAAACTTAAAGTAGAGGTAACCAACCATGGCATTGATAACAAACCTGGAACTACTGCCAAGATATTTAACCATTTATGTTGCATCACCAGTATAGAAAGTAATGTTAAATATATTCCATTATTGGTCAAAAATGGATTTTTCCCACCTTAAAATAGTGGCCATGTCAAATTGCCGGCTTAATCTATCGAGGTATAATCCAATGACTCCAGCAAGCATGTCCATAATGGAGTTACCAGTAGGTGGAGCAAGTTCAACAATTGAACACGTTAACAACTTACCTTTTCATCAAGAATGGCAAAATAACATTTTTAGTTTTAATAACAAGTTCAAAATCCCCTGCTTTTAATTCAGCATCACTGTGAGCAATTTGCACTCTTAAATTGTCGCAGGATAATGGCCACATTTAGAAGCAAGTGTGTGTAATTGGGCTGAAAGGGTTCATGAAAGGCTCATTTGAGTACATATGTATGCAAGAGTGGTGTTATGTCATCTGTTGGCTAATGAGAACAATAAATCAGAAAAAGAAAATAAATATGGCAAATATGCATGGAACACAGGAAAAGGGGGTGAGAGGGAAATCATTTTGTGGCAGGAGAGTACTAGAGGATAATAAAGGGGTTAGATTTATGATGCCAGTGTTCTTGGATGTCAGAAGTGATCCCTCTGGAACTGGCAGCAGCCCTCCGGTCATATTTCACTGTTGCCGGGGGTCATTGAGCCCCACAACCATTCCTCCTGGAGGAGGGGCAGAGGCTGTAATGTCTGCTGAAAGTGTCTTGGATAACCCCAGTGGGACAGTCTGCTTTGATTTATCACTGACCCAATCATAGCCCAGGCTGAGCTGGGATTGTTTTGAACTTCGAACAACAGTGCAGATGTTTCCCCATTATTACAGGTTACTGTAAGTTCACGACTGTTAGTATTAGTCAATGGATTTGTTAATATGAAGTGATGGGAAGCAATTTGCTTGAACTGTCTGTCTGTAAATAAATATACACACTTTATGTTACATAATGTATCCCACTCAACAAACGAACAAAAAACTGCTATAGTAAGCAATATTGATATAAAGTAATCTGAAAAAAATGTATACTTAACTACAAAATTGTGTTTTACTGAATTCTGACTTTTGCCCAAATTCACTAAAGATTGTTAAATATGAATTTTTACAGTGAAAGAATTCGGGATGTTTGCAGAAATACACGTCACTGTGAAAAACAATCTCATTTGAGTTTGTTACTACAGGTAACAGTTATCCTGCCATTTTGTCCAGCTTCATTTTCATAATTGAAGACTATTACTGAACCAAGATACTGAAGTTAGAAACTTGAAGAAAGAAAATGAACACGTCTACAAACAAGTTATCAATTGTTATTTTCAAAAGGAGCAGTGCAGGCACTTATTTATAAATAAAGCCTTGTCAATAATAACAGTTTTTTGTGCGTTACAGTTTGTATACGGAAAAAATATTGAAATGTAATTTATTAGTTCACGTTACAATTTGTGTTTTTGTAGTTCAGAATATTTCCTATAGAGGGCTCACTAATACAGCATTTAGCACAGAAGAGGAAGTGTGATCCTGAATGCTGTCTGTGTCTAGTGCCATGTTGAACATTATTACAGCAGTTACTACATACTACAGTTACATACGGCTGATGATGTTGGTTCTGCACCAGACATGAACTTCACCAAACATCTTTGCCTACATGAGACGTGAAATATAATATAAAATATTTGTAATAATTTGACTTAATTAATTACATTTGTGGGTCTCTTTGTTCATGCCGGCAGCCCTTCATCTTCACTCGAAATAAGATGGATGAGCGCACAAAACGGAGGGATATAGGCCTAAGGCGTAGAAATAGTAAACAGTCATTGTTTCCAACATAAAAATGACTTTTCTTCTTCTTTCTAAGATCATTTAAGATCCTTGTTTATTCATTCACAAAGAATCATATTTGAGAAAAGCGGTCAACGTACAAAAGGGACAAACGCAATGCTGTCTTGCCGCTTTTATTTGTCCCTGGAGTGCGTTTGTCTTCAGTAATTTGCAGCCACGTACAGACACTAAAGTGCAAAGCTTTCTGCCACGTCTGAGGCCACAGCTGTGTCACGGGCAATAAAAAAAACCATAGAGCGGTTGAGCGACTGAAACAGATAGGAGAAATAAAGAGAGAGGTGACATGACAAATGCCTTTTCCTCAAAACCCGAGAGCCAGCTCTGACAGACCGGGTAATGGATTCCAGGATCAGTCACGTACCTTGAACTCATTGGTTCTCCAAGCCTGCTATGACCATGTAAATCTTCACAACAACCTATTTATGATTGAACACCAGACACAAAATCTGCTGGCCCGAGTGAGCTGGACATTCTTTTAATTCTGAAAATATCAACTGTATGGTGAATATTTGAGCTTGGTTGTTTTAACCGTTTAACTGTAATTATAATATTAAGTAACAAGACTTTTAACAAAACTACCAACGTACCAAACAGTCGAATTTACCCAGAGATTTTCAGAGTCGCCATAAATAAATCACAGTGGCTTTAACAAAGAAAAACCAACTGTTTTATGAGGGATGCCTCCAATTCCATTATTTGAAGTGAAAAGATCAATACCTACCTACCTACCTACCTACCAGGGCTGGGAGATTTGATCTAAAATCCAAAAGCAGTTATGTACAGTAAAAATACTTACATATTACAAGAGTGAGATTTAATGAGAGAACAACAAAAATTAAGGCGATTAAGCTTGGGATAATGTAACAGAGCAGTCACATGACTCCACACGTGGTAGTGTTTTTAAAAGGGAAAGTAAACGAAATAACTCCCCACCTACCGACCGTGTATGAATGGGAAAAGCAGTGTGTTATGTTTTTGTAAGGGTTTAATATTAGTTTACCCCTTTTGCTCTCTGAGCTATCTCCATTTGGAACAAAACCGGCAGCTGCACACAGTTTTTCAAGGAACTCTGCTGGTTTTGTTCTAAACATCTTGGAGAACTAACATTGCCTCTTCATATAATCCCGGACACACTCGATGATGTCGAGATCAGGGCTCTGTGGTAGTCTCTTCCAGTACTCCCTGTTCTCTTTAAGCTTATGATAGTCCCCAATGAGTTTGGCATTTGTGGGGTGGATGTCCAACTACAGAATAATCATACACCTCATTGAAGATATCGCATGATCGATGGAAGTATCTGCTTGCATTTAAACGACAAATAAAACACTGTTACCCCTGAACCAAATTCCTACTCCATTTGCAGAAATGTAGCCCTAAACATTCAAGGTTTCCTCTGGATACTTATTATTATGTAGCTCTCCAGCCCTTCAAAAGGACAAAATGTCTTCTGCTGCAGCTAAACATTTCATGACTCATCAATCCAGAGCACCTTCTGCCATTTTTCTGCATATGTCATGAATACTTGAGTTGTTGTTCGCATATTGGAGGTATAGCTTTATTTTTTTTTTGTATTAAGACGGGTAGATAAGTGGGTAGATAGAGGAGGAATGATGACAAATGAAAATGGGTTCAGCTTTTGAACTCATATCAGCCTGCGCAACCACGCATACTTGTCCATTACACCGTCCACTATACCACGAGTCCGGACTATTGTTGCAACTTTTAAATGGAGACAATTTCTAGCCAGATTCTTCTAATAGTAAATGGTTGTACCTGGGTCCCACTGGTTTCTGCCAGTTGTGATCTCATGGCACTCCCGGACATCTTACAATTTCAAGGTGTAATTAGCTTGATGTGTTTTGGGTGACAAAATCTTTGTCTGGGTAAACTGCCTTGTGTCTTGTTGCTCAATCTCGACAAACTGTCGCTCAATTTGGTAGCAGAGTTTGGCTCTTCCTCATCTAGTTCTAAGCCTCCTACACAGCTGTTTCTGTTTCAGTTTATGACAGAGTTACAACCAATGTGTGATACCAACTATCAGTAGCAGCTGTTGTGTACAACTGACTAATCCTGACAAATTCCCTGACGTTTTGCAAGTGTCCCTATAAGGAATGCTGAAGGCAAACGGTATTAATTTTATTCAAATTATTACTTCATTATTTACAAATGATCATTATTTATATTTGAAAATATTCTCTGCTTACATCATTGTTGTCACCTGCCTAAAACCTAAATAGCTTTAAATTCACTCACCCCTCAGTGCCACTCAATGTATGTTATTCCCAAAGAGAAGGTTAATAAAGCAGAGCTTAATGAAAGAACAGATTTTAATCCAACCCACTTTAGGAAGTCTACAGAGAGATGGTCCAAATAGAGCAGATCTACAGTTGAACTCCCAGAGAGAGACTATAGAAAATTATACCTGCAGGCGAACCACTCGTCAGTTCAGGAGGAGCAAAGACACTGGTGAGATTAGAGTTCATATATGAGAAACAAAGTCAAGCATGTGCATTTATTGCAAACGAAGCATGAAAATGACTTCATTCACATCCACTCTAGGGATTGTTTTCTTCGTTGACTGTGCTGCCGTTTAGGAGCTAGGAATTGACTACTCCAGGGATCTGATAAATGGGTAAAAGAGGGTGAAATGAGGATACCAGTTGTTTTTCTGGTGAATCTATTCTGTCGCCTGATTGCACTGCTTCAATCAGCCGTGCACATCTCTCCAGTAGGCGTCTACAATCAAGCATTGATTAAATGCCCTCCAAAAGTCCATGACCACAAATACTAAAAATCTTATTAATGCAATCAATCAATGCTTTCATTAAGTCCAGGTTTCTCTAGTAATGCAAATGAGATGGAGTGATGAATAGTAATTCTTTTTTAACTGATCATATTTCAAGGGCATGAACCTTTATGGTGTGATTAATGATTCCTAACCAATTTAAAAACCGCAGTTAAGTCTCCCTCAAGTTAAAAACTCATTTAAATAAGATGAATAAGTCCATTGCTGATTTCCTGCATGCAGTAACTCACCCTCCTAAAAGATCAGGGAACCGTTTAGCATAGACCATCAAAAAGACATGGTTAAAAGTAAGACGGCATATAAAACCCCCTAAAATTGAACTCATACCAAATAAAACACTTTATAAGATTAAAAACCATACGAAAGGATAATTGATTTCACTGAATAAACAGAAACGATTGTTAATTAAAGCTAAAGCTTCCGCACAAATTGTAATGTTGGCTTGTAAAAGTGCCATTTAAAGCCAATGTCACTATGAGTGACAAAAACAAACCTCCAATTTCTCGATAATAATCATTTTCCTAACCTAAATTGGTTTCTATGGTAAAGAGTCTGGTTGCTATGGAGGGGTCAGTGACATAATATAATGTTGCATTTGTCACTGTATGTTATTTAAACCAAACTCTTTGTCTCTGTCACATACCAGAAGCTGAGAAGTTCAGAAAACTAGGTTGCTAGGCTACACAGTTTGGTTGCTAGGAAGCTAACAGTAATGTCATAAAAAAATAAGCTATTACAATGATAAACATAACCGAACCCACATATCTCTGGGATGTTTCATCGCTGCATTTTCCAATGTATTTTCATTGGCTGTTATAAGTCAATGGTAAAACTTAAAACTCATTCTAGAGCGTGGTGTTAAAATACTTTCACACAGTGATTGCAAACACTGGTACACTCGACAAGTGTTGAGTTTGAAGATTCTCGGTTTGAAAAGTAGGCCTCGATCTGATGAGTCATCTAATATTAAATTTTTTCATTTACTTCGGAAGATGCAGTAAAACACATTATCAATCTAAAAGTTGTTAAAGAGTCATGAACTGAGAAACCAAACAGCGTTTGAACTACAGTGTAACTTTCAGGACTTTTTTTTTTCTGATGTCACCCAAATAACACATACATCACTGCCTTCTCTCTTGCTAGTGTCATCATTCAAACGCAAAGCCACAGCTAGCTACACAGCAGCCCACATCGTTTTTTTTTTTTTGAACATGAAGATTTCTGTTCTAGGATCTACAGCTATACAAAACCATGGTTCTATCTACAATCAGAACCTATTCTGAACAAAGAGTGGGTAGTAAGCAACAATTTTTTGACTTTTGCAAAGATCTGTTTTCAAAAAATGTACATTTAGACATTGGTGTGAAGTCGAGCTCTACCCACAGGAATCATTCTAAAACATTTATCATTGTTGCATTTTTAATAGATAAATAATAATAATAATAATAATGTATGCCTTTTTAAAATGGGAATCTCCACTAACCAATTGTGTCAAGCCAAAAAGACTGTTTTTGTCTAATTATCGCGCACACAATGCTGTAACTCTTTTTTTCTTCAACCGTCCTCCTATCACACACACAATCACTGAACAAACTGATCTCGGACAAAAACCCAACAAAAAAAAAAAAGCCAAATCTTCGATTCATGTCTTAGATGCGTGGATTAGTTACTTAATCCTAGTTGTAGTGTGGGGGAAAGGCTGTCTGCTGAAGAGAATGTAAAGAAACAGCACTGTAATTACAAAATGAACCAAGATCCTCCATTAAATGGTAACAATGACTTTTAAAAGAGTTCAATACTTGTTTATTTTTCTAGTTATTCCAACTTCTGCATTTGAAACAGTCTGAGTGTTAAAACAGTGAAGGTTTTGGTGCTTTAAGAGCATTGGGTAAGGACGTTGTGCATTTACTATCCCATGTTAGAGACATGTCTAAAGAAGCAGAGTGCCTGCCCACTTTTGGAAAAAATGTTTTTGATGTAGAAAATCCAGTTTAGCACCTTTAAAATGTCATCAAATACACTATTCGAGGTTAAAATATGTAATGTAATGCTATTCCAGGTTAAAATATTTATTCTAGAAAAACAAAAATGAAAACGTAAGTTACTGTATCCTAGTAGAAACATCTAAGAATGGATTAGAAGTCTTGAAATCAAACATCATATGACTCATGACTTCTGGGAAACATCTTTACACACACACACACACCCACAGGAGACTGTGGTTGTCTGGGAATGTGGGGTGTCCTGTGCAGTGATAACGGGAAACCCCTACAAACTTCAGCTGACAGCTGCACACTTGCTGATGATTGACAGCTCTCTAGTCCAATCGTGATGAGGATTGGTTAAAATAACCTCCATCTAATTTAGTAGTTACTGCAACCGATTGATCTCTGATGTTTTAAAGACTTTTTTGAAGTGCATTCTTCAAAAACAAGTTTATTTCTCAGTACAAAAAGTACAATATTCATGCATGCAAACAGACATTACAGCTTTAAAATTATTTAACAATTCTGTACACTTTTTAAAGCAAGCATCTGGGTACAATGTGCACAAACCATGCCCATGACATTCTCTCAAGGGGATATTTTATTTTAACTATTAATGCAGTTTAAACCTGTATTAATTTTTTTTATCTGCACATAAAATGCTGTTTTGTTATTACTGGTTGAATATTTACACTTTGGGTAAAATATCCCTTGCAGGTGTGTTAGAACACTGCATGTGCATAGTCACGTCATACAATCTCCCTGAATTTTTTTTAGATCCAGTCCCAAAACAAAGTTTAGATCGATAGGTCTTGAAGGATTTAAAATTGTAGAGCATATTGATCTATATAAACTGTGTAAAAAGTACAAAACCACAACCTTTGAGAAGACTAGTATTTTTAGGGGGATCTCTTTTCTGAGGTAGACAGCTGGTTAAAACGACTGCCTGCTGTGTGCAAGCACCTGATTTTAAGAAGATAATTGACCTCGGTCGCTTGGACTAGACCACCAAAAACCAAATTCCAAGACCTCAGCTGTTGTGAATACAGCAAGAGCAGCACTTCCAGAACAACTAGGAAGACGCACAAGTACATCTCTGTCTGAGACGTCTTGATTCCTGCCTGCCAACACTTTGCTACACTTGGGTTCAATATTATTACCCAGAGCACTAAATGTACAAAGTGGGGCTCTGGTTGCTTGAAATACAGAAGTACAACTACAGTCAACCGTGAACTGGAAACTGCCCATGCTTGAGTGGGCCATTTCCCTTTCCCCAATGTCTCATTCACCGCCCCCCTGCCCAAACGCACCTCCTCAGCTCGTCAGAGTACATCATGGGAACCCTTCAGCATGCCAGCAGATTGTCCAAGGCTGCCAACAGCACAGATGAATAACTTCTATTCATCATTATCTGAAAGAGAAAGGCAGAAGAGCAAATATTAGGACACTATGCTCTCGTATCAGAGCCAGATCTGGAAAAAACTTTCAGAATCATTCCTGGTGTCAAAGGTCAGTTTCAAAAACTTTTTAGGAGAAAACAATGAACACATAGCAGAAATGCCAAGAATACCCTCACATCAATCAAAGGCTGGTACATACACAAGCTGACACATGCGTCTTAACCCAATGGCCTGGAACTGGCTGGAGAATTACACCAAACATTCCTCGTCATCTGTTTGAGTTTTCATGTACCAGTCCACATTGTATCCATGTCAATCAATCAAAATATTTAGAGTTAAGTTTTTTAAGACAGCGTTTCTTTCCGACACAGATCAAGTATAAAAGTAACACAAATTATAATATAACTGCAAGCAGCAATCAGGACAAAATTCAAAAGGAAACCAGAGACCTTTTAACTTAAGCCAATAACAGTTAAACAAAATTTTCAAATTGTGGTGTGATCAGTGGTTAAGATGACATGCTAAAGTTTGGTAGCCATACCACATGGGACAGAGTTCTGCCACGAGTTTTTGATTCCCTTCTAAAAAAGTGACAAATGTGCACACTAAGTTTTGTAAAGATATATATTAGCAAGAAAAAAGGCAGACACTAAAATTGGCCAACATGTTAAAATTGGACAATCCTAGGAAAATCAAACTAGGCATGATTTATGATTTTACCACTTTAACAGAAATGCCAAAATCCATTTTACTAAGCATATGTCTTGCTATTTATTCAAAAACCAGTTGACGAAAGAAGTTTCTTCGATTTCTTTTAAACTTTTGGTAATCATGGACAGAAGTTGCTAAATGGAATTTGAAATTGGATTAATGGTGTAGAATGAATTCTAAAAATTAAGTTTTTCATTTCACTCGAAATTGTGGTCAAATGGCAAAATGTATAATTATGCCATGAGGCCCATTCGAATTGGAATGAACAATGGAATCAGATGAATTCTGATTTTCTTTCTAGACCGCATAGTTCAAAAGTTATTACTATAAACATAAACAACAATTTGGATAAATCAATTCATTCATTCTTTTTCCAACCCACTTATTCACTTTTGGAGTCACGGGGGTCTGCCGGTGCCTATATACAGCGCACATTGAGCGAGGTCTCCCTAGACAGGTCGCCTGCAGGGCAATACACATTCACACCTAAGGGGGAATTTGGATTATCCAAATAATCTAACCGCATGTTTTTAGGATTGTGAGGGAAACCTGGGTACCCAGAGGAAACCCACGCAAGCACGGGGAGAACATGCAAACTCCTCAAGGAATGTCACCGGTGAGCCTTGAACAGACAACCTTCTAACTGGAAGGCCACAGTGCTACCCACTGCACCACCATACTAAATCACATTAACTATCCATCATTAATAATAAATTATACAGTAATTAACATTTCAAATATCAATTCATCTAATATTATCAATAGCAAGGTACAATGTGGTATATTTAAATCTTTTTTTTTCTCTGTATGTGAACAGGTTCTCAGGCCAAACTACCTTCATGGAATAATCTCATTTCTTTCCTGCACAGCCATTCGTGTGTTGCAGTTCTCTGCTGCAGACTGACTGATTTAATATCTGTCTCTCTAAGATTCTCAGATGTAGAACAGGTTACCTTCTTGGTAAGCTCCATCTGCCATCACCAAATGCAGGATTTTAGGATACAAGTGTTGGTGCTCAGCCCCCAATATGCTTTGGACCATGCTGGAGCCCATTGCAATGTTTTCCTCTTCATCCTCATGAATGGCCTGAATAAACACAAAAAAGTTACATCACCCCCCTTCTATTATATAAAACCAAGCAGCTTTGCAGTAGCTTTATCTTTATAAGTGCCATTTAAGTTTGGTACAAAGGTAAGCATGTTTATAATTCAAAGTTTACAAGTTAACAGTTGCATAGTGATTTGCACTAATGGGTTTCTTGAATATTTTTTTAGCAACCACAGGCAAAAATTGCAGCAAATTACAGCATTTTATTGCTCTTACAGTGAGACAATTCATAAAAAAAGCATCATGAGGTAGCTCATTTACCATACTTAAAGCTGAGGATAACATCTGCATCTAATTTCTAGAATGCACCCCATGGCTGAAAACAAAACTTAGTGTTTAAACATTTATGAGTGTCCTCATCTAGAAGTACATGGCTACATTGTTTTTGGAAGTGTTTGACCACTAAAGACCTCTTTGAAATGCTGAATTTCCGCAGTGCATTCCACTGGGTACAAAAATCCCTGCATCTCACAAGGAGACATGCTGGGAGTTGACATTTAATAGAAGACTTGCATGATTTCAGACCTTGATCTTGTTGTAGGCTTGGATGAAGTTCTCAAAGCCCATAGCCTGCTCTAGATGAAACCGCAGTTCCTCTAAGCGACTGAAGATGCTGTCCAGCTGCTCCAGCTCTTCATCCTCCTCCTCATCGCTGCCATCTGCATATATAAACACATACAATCCATCACACAGTTCACAAAGTGAATAGTGGTTGCTGAGAAATATTTGCACACTGTTCTGAGCTTAATTGTTATTACCGATATCAATTCACCCACTGTGTCTGTACAAAGCCAATCAATCAGCAAAGTTGAATAACTGGAACAATCCATGCTTAGCTCAACAAACAAAATCATTGTTTTCATTTTTAGCAAGCGTTGTAAAAAAATGCTGCATCAATGGTGAGTTAGCTTTGTTTGAACTGAGGCCTTAATGTTGAAGCAGCTAACACTCTTTTATTAGTGTTTATGGTTGAAACTTGATGTGTTTTAGAATATACCTGACTGAACATGGCTCAGTGTTGTCCTGTTTTAGAAACCAAAACAAATGGTCTGATTTAGCTGACAGTCATTACCTTATATTGAGCTACTGTTGTCCCGTGGTTGAAACTGAGCCTCTTTTGTGCAGAAAAATGTAAAATTCTTTTATTTATTTACAGGGATCTCAAACCAAGTGTGTCACACATTGCCGGCGGAGTGAAGCCAAACAGCAGCGAGCACCCCCATGGCCCTGGCTGTAGAATAATAACCACCCAATACAAGTCTAAGAGAAGTTTCCATCAAGCATTTAGGTGACGCACAGAGATCTCATCAATTAATGGTGCAACCTACAAATGGGTCCGGGATACCAGGACTGTTATTGCAGAAGGACAGGTATCGCTATGTGACTGCACTAGGTTTCCTTACTTTTTTTTATGCAGCCGCATAAAGATCACTTTGCTTTATTTTTTCAGAGAGAGAGAGACCTAATAATATTAATATATATATATATATATATATGTATATATATATATATATATATACAGTACTTAGAATGTTTTTTTAATGCCCTGCAAGTTCAGGGGTGTGTGCGTGTGGTGTTTAGTAGAGAAGCATGCAGTTACATGGGCAGGAACCTTGTCTTTGTGTTTTTGCTTCTGGCTCATCCAATGGACGGAATAGTCTACCCCAGCCATAGATTTATGCCTTTTAGTCTATGGCTGGGACGAATGTCCGCGTGTGCCCAATAGAAACAAGGCAGCAAGCCAGGCACAGAAGAAAACCCGCAATGGCACCCACTGCTGTAACTTTCACTCATTCGATGTCCCACCCCGAGAGCCACAAAATCTACCGTGATTTGTAGTTTCGTTCAGCTCTCCGAATTTTGACAAGATTAGTGATTGCTCTTATAAATAGTTATGGAAATGGTTAGCTTTAGCCATGGATGTGATGAGCAGTTGTGCAGTCCTTTAAGACGACACTACGCTTCTGTGCTTTGTTTATTGATATTATAGGCAGCTGTACATATTTATAAATGGAGAGGTGATCGTATTACCAGACTGCCACTCCTCATTGATCTGGGCTTCGCTGCTATTCTGTTCTTCATCTTCTTCAAAATCAACTCCATTAGTGGCTGGTCCTTTTGGATCTTCCTCATCGTGGCTATCATCAGCATCTTTAGGTATTCCTTTAAACAAGTCTTCCTCTGGACTGCAGGTATTGTTTCCAGCACTCGCCAAACCAAGACCAGCAGCTTCTTCTTCAGCAGGGCTTACACTGGATGCACCCCCTTCATCATCCAGATCATCATCACTGTTCTGCTCTTGAAGAAGCCTTTCCATAGATGCCCTTAGCTCCCTCAGATCATCATCCTCATATACTCTGAGAAATAAAAAATAGGTCACAGACTGTGTACATGTAATTACCACATACATCCGGTTTTTTGTGCCTTACTCAGATTCAGATTGCTCATCCACTTTATCCTCCAGATCTTCAATTTCTAGGTTGGTTTCAGGGGCAGCAGCAGCTTCAGGTTCTGCAACATCACTAAACACCTTACTGAGGTCTGGTAATGAGCATGTTCTCAGCATCTGTGCAAAACACACACAAAAAAAAACTCTAAACTCTGAACTCCAAAAGGAATGAAAAATACAAGAAACAATGTACTGAAGTGACATACATCAGTGCCATCCAGTGGGAAATAGAACGCTTGGAAGTATAATACTTGTGATATGGCAAGTGGTTTTCATAGTTCTGGCACAAAAAAAGCACAATGGAACAAAAAGTGCTTGGACGAGTGTATAAGGTTTAGGGTAGGTTCATCTGTTTGTTTTTTGTTTGGTTTGTTTTTTTTTCTAAAATGTTCACATTGGTTGAGTCAAAATTAATTTTTTTTTTTATTTTCACTCAACCCTTTTGATTTTTGTTATAAAACTAACAGCTGTTTGTTAAATTTTTGATACTTTAACAGTTAAAAAAAGATGATGTAGGATTATTGCATAATGTAATGGAAAAATATTTGTGGGAAAAAAACATATATTCGAAGACATATAATTTTGTTTTAGTTTAGAAAACCTTCAATATTTCGAGCAATAAACGCTTTCAATATTTCTCTGTATGCATGTTGCATTAATATAGTACATGTGTTTCAAATTGTAAAATGTACAAAAGAAAAAATATAATTATTTCAAAATATCATTATATCAAAATGTCAATATTTTTGAAATGTAGTCAATTTGAAATGTAGTAAATGTTGTTGTGCACAGAATGCAATAGAACAAATAACTTAAATATATATAGAATATAGAAAATATGTCCTTGTGTAGGAATAACACCCGAAGTAACAACACCGTTAGAGGGCTTTATATCGGTGCAGTCATCCATCTCAACACTCAGCGTTCTCACACTTGTACAGTGGAGACAGTTCTATAACAGACTGATATTCTACACACGAGGAAAAAAGCCTTTAGAGCATGTGTGTGAGCTGCCTGTCCAGTTGCCCAGAGAGTCGGGTGCAAGCAAACCAAAAGGCAAAATGTGCGAGAATGTTAATGTGTCTTTGTGAGGGCAAAGAAATGCTTGTGCCTATTGGAAGGGTAAAAAGTAAGCAGAGCTTTTGGTTTACTGGCACATCAAGGATGTGGAAGAATCACATTAATAACGCTCCACTCAGGAGCACGAACACGCACACACACAGATAAACATATTCAGCAGTATTTCCAGCTCAGCAATGGCCTGAGGCACTTCCACACTCATACATACGCCTATGTTTGCATGCACAGACCATTATGTGCACACAAACTCGAATTACAGTCTGGGGAAAACAAATCGTTCTAAACAAAAACTCAGCAATATCTACAAATCTAAGCTCCTCTGTCATTCAGTGGAAAGTGCTGCACATTAGTAAATACTGCCTTCTGTTTCCCCAGCTTCCAAAATGGCCATCCTTAGTGTAAGATTCTGCTGTAATCAGAGTGATGTATGGCAGCAGTCTTTCCATTAGAATGTCTTTAACTATATCATTTCCTTCAGTCGAGATGGACACTACCAATTTTTCTTTACAGAGAAGTCTCTTTTGTGAACAGCTATTAATTTTGGTTGCATTTACCAAACCCATGTACACACCTAGTTAAATGGATTTTTTCATAAAAATAAATAAATTAATAAAAATTGTCTTTATTGTGTTTATTTACATTGTAGGTTTTCTGTGAAGGTATCAAAGGGTCTTTAGAGGGGTCATGAATTAAACAACGAAATCCAATTGGAATGAAACAATAAATCTACTGCAAAATTTTCAGAACTCAGTGGATTTTGTCTTTTATAACACAGTTTTTATTACAGGTAGAGACACAGTTGACATTAGACCTCGTCAATAGTGGCGTCACAGTGCACACAGCACCACCAGCATGCTTTTAAAATGAGGAGCAAGCCAGTGTTTGGAATAGCACATCCGTTTTTAATCTAAAATGTTCACTGAACTCAAAACTGAGTTTTTCATTTTACTGGAATGGATATTATTACCATATTTTAATTCATAATTACTCATATTTTAGCACTGTGCATGCGTTGTTTAAAACAAGGAGGAATTTAGCTTCTTATTTGCAGCTTCTTACATGGAACAAGAAAAATAACTCAAATCTGGTTAAACTTTTCCTGGATCAAGCAAAAAAAATCTATAATGATAACTCGCAAATGAATCTTCAAAATAGTGAAAAAAATAGACCCTCAAACAAGTGTTTTCAAGCCATTTACAAAGTAAAACTAGCATTTTTAACTTGTAGCTAGTCAAAAGTGATCTTTTAACTTGGGCATTAAAACAAATACATATTTGTCCTTAAATCAAGTCAGCTAACATTGCTGGGAATTTACCACTATATATTGCTAATTTGCATTGCTAATATTTTATGGAAAACAACATTCATTCAAGAATGTTTGTGCTTATATTTTAACTTTTTTTTGGTTTGGGCATATTTGCATCCATCAGATAGGACAGAATAGACAAGACAGGAGACAAGTAACATTGCTTTGTATTTAACTTGAGTCCATGAAACAGTTCAATCTTTAAAATAAAATAATGAGCCAAAAAGCTACTTATCCCTGAACTACGGTACTTCAGAATCTACATTTCTTTGCTGGGAGAGAGCACAGAGAGCTCTTGATCTGGCATTAAAAATGTAATACGGTCCCTAATAATAATTTAGCATCCAGATGGATCAGATGGTCATACCACAAAGAAGCATCAAACGTACTTAGAAAATTACATGTTCTTTTGTCAAATTTGTAACACATCTATAATTTTACTTCCAAGAACTGTACAAAACCTTCTAGGACCCCTTTAAATAAGAAATGGTGTCAATATTGTTTGAGTGTAAGATCAAATAATCTTGTCAAATTAACTTTTTTTAAATCAACACTACTAAATTCAAATTCTAACATTAAAAACATGCACACAACCACCATCACTTTGCAAAAATTAATTCTGTCAGTTGTCATTGTTATAACGTTTGCACAAGCCACTAACCATTACCCACCCGCAACCTGACCTTCTCTCCAAGTCAGTGTCTATAAGGTTTCTTGAACGATCAACCACCTGCTTTCTTTCCTCTTTTCTTCAAGTTCAAATGTGATGTTCAAAATCATCACTCCACAGTAGGACTGCCCCAACAAATCAAAGTGGGCTACGACCTTAGTTTCTCCTCTTTCTTCCCACAGAGCAATGTGGTATACATTAAACACTGGGGATCATTGAGCTGATGTTCACAGGTTTGCTATTAGTCACGGAAGCCCTGTGGTTGGTAGGTGACCTCCACCCATCAAATCCTCTAAACATCTACCAAACTGTACACTGGTGGTTTGAAACCAGATTATGGAGATTTCTATTTCTCTTTAATACTTGATGCACCTCAGGGCTCAATGTTTGCCCCCCGACTATTCTTCACTTTACATTAGCACAAATCTCTGTCGGCCCAGACGATATGAAAAATGCCTGATATTGAAAAATGCCTCACATTATTCTATTTTCTTGTAAGACAGAAACCTTAATAGTGTGTTCACTGTAGTCTATTATCCAGCACTTATATATTGGCCAGGTTAACAAATAAATAAAGGTAATGTCTAAGCTCTTCTGTCTGTGCTATAAATCCTCTCCAAACAAGAATACATTATCATGTTTCAATTTCAATGAATCAAAGAGGGTGAACATTATGTTTGTCAGTGTTTCACTCCAGTGGCTCTCATCATCAATTCATGAGAGTTACAGAAAGAAATAAATCACTGGAGCTGGACTAAAACCACATTAAAACTCACAGATGAGGATTAACTCACTGCATTTGTTAATGAACAAAATTTAATGAACCAAAAACTTTAAAACCTCTCATTTAATTTTTTTTCTTTGTTGTAAGACAATGTAGAATTCTAAACTGCCTTGACTCGGCAAAGGGCCTTCACACCTCAGTCTTGAAATGACCAAAAGAAAAGGGCATGTCACCCATGAGCAGTTACAGAGCACTGCTGTTGAGAGTGAATTAGAGATCAAATTGAAACATTCTGCATAGAGAAGAAATTAAAATTCAGCCTTCAATTTCAGTGGAGATTGAACTCGCTCAATGGTAGTTTTGATGATCAATGTATTATTGTGGTTATTGCTGTGTTGCATTAAAGTGTGACATCAAGCAATTAAAGGAAGGGATAACCCTTGTAAGTACAGGACCTGTGGTATGGCTTGTATTTTTCAAAGTTCTGGCATAAAAACAAAGCACAATGGCACAAAAAGTGCAGGGAACATTGCATAGGATTTGGGGGCGGTTCGCCTGATTTGCTTGACCACGTTTTTGCTTTTTGAGGGATTTGTCTTGCTAGCTTTAGACATAATCTACAATAAACAATCATAAACATTAGGATAATCTATTAAACTTGAATTTCCCAGCCTCCTGACAATTATTTTCAATAATTCCTTATTCACTTTCAAACATTTGAATTTAAATATTGTATTGTACTCAAACACAACTCTCAGGGGTATGGAACAACTTGAGGATAAGGAACACATTTGTTTCAAGTGAATCAAAACTTAACTGTGAGATATAATGCAGATTGTGATTCAGATCACGTGGCATGTGATTAAGATAAAGTATGTAGTGAATTTGTGTCAAATTTAAGGCCAGCAGGCCACATCTAGCCAAGCGTAATTGAATATAATTTATACAGGGCTATTATTGTTTCAATTAATGCCCCGGTGATATGAAGCGCTGATAACACACAAATTACAGACCCCATAATGCAGTGCCTGACCTGGAAACGAAGGTCGCTACAAAGTGCATTCTGGGACGAAAACAAACAGGTGCCACACAAAACTATGTGGAAAATGCTGTGCTTAACGAAACAAAATGTACCCTTTACAGATTTTTTAAATCTTGATTCAAGTTATTAAAACCTATTTGAGTTCAATTTTATTTAACAGATTGAATATTAAGTTGACCTCAAATGATAATCCTGAGAATAAAAGAGTGACAAAAATCACAATGGATTTCTGTGGATATGACTGGTTAGCTCTTTTTCCTTCTGAAGTGGCAAACTTTGGTCCTTTTCAATGACAAAAACCTTGAAATTCTGTTTAGTGCACTGGGGATTTTTACTAAATGAATCAGAGCAAGAGTGAACTCGATTGATTCAACGTTCTGTGCTTTAAGATAGTTCTACAAATTTGTTTACAAAAATTGTAATTTGCTGAATTTTAGGTTTTTAATTATTTTGACAGGAAATATTTGTAAGGACATAGACAGTTTAATGTTTTTCATAGTTCACTTTAAATGTATTATAAATTTCACAATTATAAAGATTTAATTAGTTTTTATGCTAATGTTTACATAAAAGCTCAATTTTTTTAGAGAGTTCATACATCTAACATTTTGAGAGGATAACAATATACAAAAGTTTAATATGATTTATTCTGCAATAATATTGCTGTCCTTTAAAATTCATAACTGTGTTAAACATGTTTTCTGCCGGTTTCACAACGTCAAACATAAGACTTTTTAAGACCAGTAGGAATCAAATTTAAGACCTAAAATCATACTTATGTTTATCTAACAAACTGGCGGAAATTAACTATAAAATAGAAATCACAGTACAACAATGTTGCATAAAATTATTGCATACAACTAAAAATATAAACAAAACTTGCAGCTTGGAAAATTGTTAAATGATGAAAAAGAGCCAACTTTTTAGTGCTTTCAATTACATTTTTGGACATATTTGTATTTTGTACATAAAAACCAACACAAAACTATTGTCAGAATTTTAAAACCATTGTAAATGACAAAAGAAATCTTTATTTGTGGTTGCTATGATAGCCATCTTTGTTACAAAACCAAATATGCTGGCTCACGTGGTGAATACTGGGAAATCTGTCTCAAGCACACTCAATGCCGAAAAATGAAGACTTATGAAAAGGTATATTTATTAAAGCATATTTATTAAAATGTAATTACACTTAAGAGTTTTAAAAGTTACAATTCGGGCTTTTAATTTTTAGACTTTTGAAGACCAAGCGGAAACGCTAGTTACAAAATGTTCAAAGATCCATTTCTTCCTGTGACCCCTACCCCCTTTTTTGCATTTCTAAATAAAAGTTGTCCCAGTTTGAACAAAGGGAAATTTGAATGGATTTGTAGTTCTCCACTCCTAGGGAAGAGTTAATGTAATTGTCATTCATCAAAGTTTTAAAATGATAATCGTCAATTATGTTACATTTCATATCCCATGTAGGCCAGAAAAAGTCATTTCAATCATGCGCACACAATAAAAATAGTTTTAAAACAGGCTTTACAGATATGAAGTGCCATTATTATACTAATAACATTACCATTAAATAATAAAATTGTGTGTGGAATACAAATTATTCGTTCGATTATGTTTATAAACGTCAGAACCATTTGGCAGCTTCGTAGGGGTGTCCCAATTCATAGGGGTATATTTTCAGTCCTCCCATTAGCTCTTGGTTTTTAATGGCTAAGGTATAGGTAAAAGGAAAGGGCTGAGTGATAGGGGTAAGTGAGAGAAAAGGAACTCAGCCTTAGTGTGATGTCCTCCCTCTTTGTGAAATTACAAGGGTGTAGTTGTCAATGTTGAAATATATTCCAGCTTTAAAGTGCTTTTTAGCCAAAAGTACTGAAAACCTGGCCACAGCATTGCATGAAAAATGCAGTTTGAACTTACATCTGAGAGTAGAAAATGAACAGAACTGACTGAGGAATAGCAAACACTAGACCAGGACACTGATCTTTCTCACCTTTGGGTTGTTGGCATCGAAAAGGCCAGTGGACAAGCCAATGAGGAGAGCATCACTGTGCTGATGAGAGCGCTTTGGGGAGACAGAGCTGGAACGAGAAGGAACAGAGGAAGAGTCCTCTGCTGACGACTGGGTGGACATGATGGCCAAGGCTACCGTACGTCTGTGAGCTGGACTGCTGCTTAGCTTTACAAACAGAGACTCATCTTCTGGAAAAAGAAAGATAATATATCTTTGTTTTCATGCAGCTTCCTTCAGGCTGCCATTCACAAAGCGTCTAGGGATTAACTTTGTGGCAAGATGATTGAAGTGCACAGGGGAAGCTAGAGTTCTTTGATGTGCTACAAAATGAGTCACGCTTCTGTGACGAGGAGATAAGGAGGTTTAGCATTGAAGCTACCTGCGGGTTCAGGGTGTTTTTCCTGGCTTTGTGGGTCCTCTGAGGAATCTGCTTGTATTTCACTGCCCTCTGCTGGCCTAAAGTGAGATAAACACAGTATTGGGAGAAACCGCTCACACAAATCAAGGTAATAACTTTGTCAATGAAAACTTATTAAGCAATTTATTGAAACTGCATTCCATACAGATGTTGCATCATTTGATTCACAAATAGCGTTATTTTCCTTTATTTACCTTTACCGGTGAAATATTCAAGATCTGTGTAAATGATAACCCCAAAACTTACAGAGACACTGGGATATCTTTTGTCCATGCCTGAAATACTTCTGCAGGGTGCAGCAGAGAGGTATTCTGCACAGCTTCTTCTAGAACCACAAAATCATCAATCACTAGAAAAAAAGAAAAAAATTACTCAGGATTGAAGTTTCTGGTTTGAAATAATGTCAAATATAAGAAGTGTGCAAAAGTTTTAGTAATGTGTTAACTTTGGGTATAAAAAAAAATGCTATTTTTTCATTTATTTTGTGAATTTACAAAATACTAAGCAAATGGAAAAAAAAAAATCTAAATCAAATCAAATATTTACCTTCAAAATAACATCAGGGTACACTTTTTAGTTTTTTGAGGATTAAAGTCAGGTGTATAATCAACCAATTAAACCAAACTTGTGTTAGTGATCATTAATGCCACAATTTTGTTGAATCCAGTAATGAACTGAAACAGAAACAGCTGTGTAGGAGGGTTGAACTAGGTAAGGAACAAAGGAACAGTTTGAGAAAGATGGAAATCTCTCTTGTCATGACAAGCAAAGCACAAGACACAGGTTAGTTATACTGCATCAACAAACTTTGAAATATTTGGCTGTAGCCGGAGTGTCACAATTTTGAGTGTCTCCAGGGCAACAGTTAAGCATGGTGGAGGTTGTTGAATGTTTAATGGTTAAAGGTTAATGACGTTCTCAATGCTGAGAAATACAGTTACTCATCCATCATGCAATTCCAACAGGGAAATGTATGATTTTCCCAAAATGTCCTCCACAGTAAGACAACGACTCCAAACACACAGGCAAAGTAATTAATCATTATTTTCATTGTAAAGAAGTACTAGAATTAGGGGTGTAACGGTACGCTAAAATCGTATTCGGTTCGGTACAGTGTCTTGGAGAGTTCGGTTCGGTTCATTCGTTTCGGTACACAACAATAAGAACTTACATATTCTTTATTTTGAAAAGCTGCCAATACACAGTAGAATTCTTGCATAAAATAAATAAAAGTGACACATTTGGGTGATATTTTAAATAAATTGCACTCTTTATTAAGAAAAACACATTTTTTTTAAATAAAAAATGAAATACTGCAACTAGTTAGGATAGATTACCTATCCACATTTTCTGAAGAGAGCATATATCTGGTTATAATATCTCCAGCAGTAGAAAATGTTAGATGTGTTGCCTGCCCGATCTCCGTGGAACAATGTCGGCATACAACTTTAAATTTATCCACTCGTCTATCCCCGTTATGTATTTTAACAGAGAAGCCAAAGTGTTTCCAAACACGAGACCGTAGTGAGGTGAGAGGGTCTTCAAGCTCTGGCTTCCCTTTCGCTTTTGCCATGTAATTTTCCTTCCTGCGCTCGTGCGAGTCTCTCAATAACGTCCGTGCGGAAACTATCTCCGTGCAACAATGTTGGCATACAACTTTAAATTTATCCACTCGTCTATCCCCGTTATGTCTTTTAACAGAGAAGCGAAAGTGTTCTCAAACACGAGACCGCAGTGAGGTGAGAGGGTCTTCAAGCTCTGGCTTCTCTTTCGCTTTTGATATGATTCTCGCGCTCGTGCTCGTCAGTCAATAGCGTCCGTGCGGAAACTCGCCTAGGAACATTGTTGAGCTGCGCTTAATATCGCGCTGATAATACATTTATATCATTTAATAAAAATACCGAATACCGAAACGGTACGCAAGTGTCCCGAACCGAACAGGCCGCACCGAAACGGTTCAATAAATACCGTGAACCGTTACACCCCAAACTAGAAGTGATGTTAAGGCCCTCACAGAGCCCTGACCTCAACAATAAAAGCAGGATGTGAGAGTTTAGATCCACAGAAGTTCAGTGGTTAGATATACAAAATCTTTGGAACATACTGCCAACCAACTTCCTTAAACTGCAAGTGTACATAAGATAATTGCTGCTGTCTTGAAAGGAAAGGGTGGTTCCACCAAGTATTGACTTGATGTAGATTTCTCTTTGGTTCATTCATTGCATTTTGTTCATTGATGAAAATAAATGATAGGCTTACCCTCTTCTTCAGCATCTTCAGGCTGAGACTTTTCATTCTCTCCTGCTGTTGCTGGGATAAGCACCTGACTCTTATCCTCTGATACAAATGGCATCGCTTGACAAGTCACTTCCTGTTCAGCATGGCTAGTGACTGACAGACAGACAAGAGGTAGAGGCAGGTGTTTGGGTTCCTTAGGAACATCTGAAGATCCCTCAATGAGGATTTCTTATTGACAAAAAGAAAATGCAGGAATGAGTAGAAACACAGCATACGTAAGTAAACAAACAATTATGATTAAAACTCACCGGTACACCCATGATCCCCAGGGCTAACAGGGTCTGGATTGTGTGTAAAGGGCTGAAGCTCTGCTTCTTCCAATGCTTTCAGAACACCTGGGTCTGGACTCTGTCCCCATGCCTTTCTGAGCCCCTCCCCTTGCCACAAGTCCATGCAAATGACTTCACCTCCTGTCTTCTCTGAAAATAAAAATAAAAAATCAATGAACTGATGTTTATTGATGAAGGCAGCTTATATTACACAAAAAGTGCATGCTGCGGTCTTCCCAACAAATGAGAATAGAGTTCTAGCAGACTCTCAGTTTGTTATTCAGCTGTTGCTATGGTGTAGTTGGGATCCCATCGATACTCTATGGTAACAAAACACAATATGACACACAGCAATATGTGATGTATTCTTTATTTAAAACATTGAATGTTTTATTCTGCATCAAGTCAACCTGAAAAAAACAGGTCAACAGCTCTTTAATGTGTTTTTATATGCATAGACGAACTCCTGGAAACCATTAAGGGATGTTAAATTCTGTTTTTCTTGACCTTACCGTTGCATGTTGACAATGATTATAATATATACCGTATTTTTCGGCTCATAAGACGCACCGGCACATAAGACACACCCAATTTTTAAAGAGGAAAATCCAGAAAAAAAAGATTCTGAACCAAATACTGTTGTAAAATATTTTATATCAACTGTGTAAAAGTTAACAGCCAAACATGTAACATGAACAGACAGTAAACAGTAAAAGTAACAAAAAAAAGGCTGTAATGTTTTTCTTTGCCCCCACTCATCACTCTAAAGTCCACCATTCGTTATCACCATCACTGTTCCAGTGCAACATTGCTCCCACATTAGTAATAATAGCCAGTAACATTGTCACTACATTACTAATAATAGCTAGTAACATTTTCACTACATTACTAATAATAGCCAATAACATTGTCACTACATTACTAATAATAGCCAGTAACATTGTCACTACATTACTAATAATAGCCAGTAACATTGTCACTACATTACTAATAATGGCCAGTAACATTGTCACTACATTACTAATAATAGCCAGTAACATTGTCACTACATTACTAGTAATAGCCAGTAACATTGTCACCACATTACTAATAATAGCCAGTAACATTGTCACTAAATTACTAATAATAGCCAGTAACATTGTCACTACATTACTAATAATAGCCAGAAACATTGTCACTACATTTACTAATAATAGCTAGTAACATTGTCACTACATTACTAATAATAGCCAGTAACGTTGTCACTACATTACTAATAATAGCCAGTAACATTGTCACCACATTACTAATAATAGCCAGTAACATTGTCACTACATTACTAATAATAGCCAGTAACATTGTCACTACATTACTAATAATATCTAGTAAGATTGCCCCCACATTAGTAATAATACAGTGGTTCTCCAACTTTTTTAGTCGAGCCCCCCTGTAATCAAACACTCCCTAATTGCAGAACATGTTACTTACGTTTGTTATCTCGTATGTACATGTGTGAGATATACCGTTGAGAGATGATTTGAGTTTGAGTTTATTAAAGAAGAGTTTCAGTCATTGAGAGCGTTTTGTTTACCTCCGCGCGCGCGAGAGAGAGAGAGAGAAAGAGAGAGAGATAGAGAGCGAGCGCTGGAAACAAGCGTATGCTTTTTGTTCTAATATAAATTCTTTTGATTTTTGTCAGCTTATGAAAACCCAAATAACTCCATTAATAAAGGATCAAACTGTCCAAGATTGTGAAACTGTCAAAGTGAATGCTTAGTGGAAATAAAACCCTCACAGACTGAAGACGATGCTTATCGATCATCATCTTATCGTCAGGCTCAAAAAAACATAGCAGACAAACTATGAGCTGTGCCCATTTCACAACATGAAATGTATTTTAGCGTGAGAAAACGGGTTTGTAGCGTGAGAGATCACTCAAGTGCAAAAGACTTGCGTTGTGAGACACAGCAGCTGATCTCTGTAGTTTCGCTCGTGACGTAAGTATGGATGCGGATGCCAAAGGCATTGTGGGAAATGTAGTTTTCCCCCCGTTTTCGTTACGTCCGCGCAATGGCAGAGATGAGCGATGACGTCAGCGCGCAGCGCTTGGTAAACAAATATGGCCGCGGCTTCGGCCTAGCTCCGGAGCTCTTACACCTCCCATACGGCCGTTACCGGACTTCGCGGCGGTTTGCATTCGCTTCATAAGACGCACCAACTTTTCCCCCTCAGTTTTGGGGAAGAAAAAGTGCGTCTTATGAGCCGAAAAATACGGTAAATATAACTGATATGATTACAACAGGGTATATGCAGGATACCCTTTCAAGACTTTAAAAGAGACCTTTCTGCAACATGAAGGCAGGGCTCTAGAGTGCGCCCAATTTGGTCGCATATGCGACCTAATTTCTCAATGGTGCGACTAAAAAAAAATCAAAGGTTGCACCGGTGCGACCCGTCGTTCGAGTGGAAAAAAAAACGAAACTCAGTCTACGGCCGGTCCGCCTCCTGCGCGCGGCTCACAACACGCGTATCACCCATTCATGTGGCTCAATACGCGCCTATCGCGGCAAGCGCGCCGCTCAATTCGCGTTTACCGCGCCGCTAAAGCCTCAGACGCGCGCAAACGCGTCTTTGCATTGACTTAACATGGAAACCCTCCGCGCTTACCGCGCGAACCGCGTTCGATGTGAACGTACCTTTACAGCGGCTGGCAGCTGCAAACAGATCAGACGAGGCCGAGATGAGAATTAAGTTTAACGTTGCCTACAATATTGCAAAAGAAGAACTCCCCTTCACTAAATTCAAGTCCGAAATAACTCTTATGAAGAAAAATGGCTTGAACGTTAACCTGACGTACAGCAATGATGTCGCGCGCACCCAATTTATAGAAGTCATCGCAGATACATAGAAAAAAAAAAAAAGACGTCTGTGCAAATTGTGAACAGTGCGTACATGGAATTCCTGATCGACGGAGGCACATATATCGCCAAAAAGGAATTCGTCATTGTGTACAGTCGTAAAGGAAGACCGATGAATATATTATTGAACACATTGAGGTCGAGCATGCTCATGCCCAAGGTAAACCATGTCATGTCATGGAGCCTATGTCAATAATATGCCTACCGTCTCGTTACTGCATTAACCATACTATTCTGAGACTTAAAAATGAAAAAAAATAAATAAATAGGCTGCATTATAAACTCTTGATCTGGGTAGTAAATGGTATTATCGTTTTTATTTGTATTTGCTGCTCTTAGGGACCAAAATCAGTTTAAAGTTTAAATTTCAGCTCAGTAAAGCACTTTAAACACCTTTTTCAGTAAGTTTTAGTTACCTTTCTTGTGGAATTGTGCTTCAAATAAAGAACTTTATTTTGACCAGGTTGTTAGTTAATCATTTACAAGTCAATATTGTCTATGGACAGTGATTTAAAAAAAATAAATAAATAGATAACTAAAAAAAGTGAACTTGTGAAAATGGGGTGTTAAATGTGATGCGGTTGAAAATTTGGGTGCACCTAACTTTTGTGCTGGTGCACCTAAGAAAAAAATTTAGGCGCACCAGAGCAACCAGTGCAAAAAGTTAGTCTAGAGCCCTGGAAGGCAAATTTATTTTACGATAAATTCCCTAAATAATTACAGTTTCCCTTCCCTAAGCATTTCTCCACATACCATATTGTAAACCACTGTGTAATTATTTATTTGACTTATATTTAAGAGTTACAAAAATATTTATATTTTCTACAAGTCCAAATTTTACAAAAAAAGGATGCACCAATTTTTAATACTTTTCAAAGGGCCACAACACATGAAAGTCAACACAGATTTCACACACCTTGCTTTGCGAAAAGGGGGATGGTCAGCTGTGAAATGATATTATTAATAAAGAGGACAGCTTTGGGTGAAAATATGCATGTACTAGCAGCTGCTCATTTTCTCTCATGTACAATTCAGTGAGCGTTTGTGCATCAGAGAGCAGAGTTGAAATGAATGATTTGCTTAGATGTTTCTCGACTGCTAATTACAGTCGCTGGAGAACATTGATTATCAAACAGCTGCTGATATTTTGGTTCGGATCATCACAAAAAAGGCGCAATATCACATATAATTTCAGTCTAATACTGTTGACGAAATGATTGTGGGATTTACCAAATGTTTAGTACAGGTTTTACTAATAGCTACTTGCCAAATCAAAACAATGCTTTAGGGATTGGGACCAATGTGATCATGTTGCTATACTTTCATGTTTTTATGACTATCTTTGCAAACTACGAAACATGAAGCTAGGAGAAACGGCATGGGATTGGTTGTTTGGCATGTCTGTTGGCACATCTTGATCAAAGAAAGCTGGAATAATCCCCAGATGTTCCCTGGAGGTCTGTCTGCGCAAGACTACCTGTGAGATGTCCAGCTGTGTTTAAGCTGGTTTCTCCTAGAGTCTGCTGTGCCACGGACAGAGGAACACTATCATTTTGCCATTTCTTCCTGTCTCCAGCGGGAGCAGTTGTTTCTGGGGAGAGCACCTGAGACACTGAGACATAACAAAAGAAACAACTGTGAAAAATAACAAATGAATATAACAATGATACACAAAACGTGGACTCGAAAAAATGTTTGGGATCTCATCTTTGAATCCCATGCAAATAAAGACATTTTGGCAACACGCAACAAAAGAGGAATAATGCAAAAAAATACAAATTCAATCAAATCGGTGTCAAAGTTTCTTCCGACATAAATAATTAACATGATTAGAGGAAATTTAAATATAAGACTAGAGATTGGCTTGTAAAAGTGATATTTAAAAGTTTTATAAGCAAAATGGTACAGTTGCCAAGGTAGAATTTTCGGTTGCTATGGAGGAGTCAGTGACGACATAGAGTTATCAAAGTCAACATGAGTAATATAAATAAACCCTACCTCTCTATGATGTTTCTTAGTTGTAATAGTGACATGCCAAATTGGTTGCTATGGAAAAGTCAGTGACATAATACAATGTTTCCTTTGTCACTATAAGCTAAATAAACCAGCCCACATGCCATTTTCATCTGCCAAAGCTGAATTGATAAAATGTGGTTGCTAGGGTAAACAGTTTGGTTGCTAGGAAGCTGTCAGTGATACACATCTTTTAAATTTGTTACTATGATTAACAAACAAACCCAAGTCTTTCACCTTGAAGATATATTCTTTTCCTTTTCTATTTATTTTCAGTGGCTTTTATAGGTCAATGGTAATACAAACCCCTAAAGCCCCTAAAGCACAATACTTGGTATGTTCTTGCAGAGACTGATAACCTCCACAAGGATTCTCAACGCTTAAAAAATAACTTAGTTTTTCAGAACCAAACATAACTTTTAGAATTTAAGAAAACATTTGACTTCTGTTTATTTTGTTATTCACTCACTATTTCAGTGTTTTTCAACCAGTATAACATGGTACATTAATGTGCCGTAAGATATTGTCTGCTATGTTGTAGGAAATTATACAATTTTAATAGAAAAATTATTGATTATAAATTACTTTTTCCTTGTGCTATTTCATTCTTTATCAAGACACTATAATGAGAATGTATTAATGTTGTAAATATAGGCTCCTGTAGCATGTGCCTTGTGATTTTCTCAAATCCCTCAATCAAATATGTCTTGGCCCAAAAAAGGGCTGAAAAACTACTGAATAATCGATAAACAACCATTTTTACCAGTCTCAGATGTTTCCTCCAGAGTGTTTTCAGCTACTGAGAGTAATGGTGGACCACCAGCTTCCCATTTCCTCCTATCAGCAACAGTGGCTGGTTGTTCTACAGTGATGGTGGGCTGGACAGCAGTAGGTGGTTGATTGTTACAAGGAGTGCCACATTTCCCTGCAAGTTCCTCTGAGGTCTCAACCTTCTGATTAAGTCTCCATAAAATTTCCTTTTTTTCACCCTAAAATATCATTATAGATAAAGAATTCAATAACAGAAATACACATAATTATGGTGATCTCTCATGATTATTAGCCTTGCAGACCTGAACACCAGCCAATTTAAGAGAGTCCTCGTTCATAGGGGAACTCTGTCCTGATGAAATCTGTCAAAAAAGGGAAATTAATGTAAAAATGTCCGCATTAGGAATTTAAAAAAGAAGTGCGAAACTAACCGCTCCCACATCCTTCAGCGCAGCAGTCATAGAAATGGCTGGAGTGGTGGGTCCAGATGAGGGAGTTACAATGGGAGGAGCTTCCTGATTGGTGTGGTCAGATGATTTAGGACAGGCAGATGGAGGTGGAACCCCACCCACAGCTCCAACTACAACCTTTATTCCTCGTGCAACTAGCTGCTTTGTTAGAAAATATAAAAAAAAACTGTGAAACAGAAGAAATTGAAGGCAATGCAACATCTGAAAAAAGACCTACGTGATCCTCCCATGCTTTCTTCTCTCTTTCATAGGCTTCTCTCCTCTTCTGTTCCAGCTGCTCTTTCAGTACAGCAGCACGAGCCTTTGACTGAGCCTGATGCATAAATTCAATTTAAATAACATTCTCTGAAAATATACACTATTTAATTAAAAAAATTTTACATTAAAGACTTGTCGCAAGTCCCACCCCCTTTGCTATTGCTATAAAACATAAATTACACATCTAGGACTATAAAATGTGACATAAAAATACAATGGATGATTTAACTTGAAAACAACAAAAGGATCTTGTGATCACAGTTACAAAAAACATTTTTTGCGCACTGAGCGCAAGTTTTGATTTAACAATCACTTTAATATTAAAAGTCTAACAAATGAACCTCGAAAACAGGTAGAATGCTGGCTTTCTGGTAACCATAGACTGCAACCGCCTATTGCCTTTGGGCTAATATGAGGCAACCGCCGAGGGTGCACATGGGCAAACTGTTGGTTTCAGAACTCCGCCTCAGGTCTGACTCACATACGCCCCTCTCATACTTATTTTGTAATTATAAACAAGAATTTGAGAACGACTCCTGTGAATTTGATAGTTGGCAGTGTTAATGATCTTTCTCACGATGGGTTGACGGCGGTGAGTTAGCCCTGTGAATTTTTTGGGGGGGAAATTGAGCCTTTTTCCCATAGACTTGTCTATGAAAGTCATTCTACGGCCTACCACGTGGTAGCGATCGTCACAGTTTGGCCTCACCACTTGGTGTCAACACAGAGATGCAACGCAGATACAATGGTAACGTTAACCTGTTTGTTCATGGTTTGAACACAGAATCAAATAAACTCAAACAATAAGACCGGGGATATCAGATTAAATCACAAAAATAAGAAAGAACTCCCCGAATTGCTGTAAAATTCCCAACTGGGGTTGGTTTATGTCCCCACTTGTGGCAAATGCTCCTTGCATCGGACTTACAGCCAGGCAAGACTTGTGTAATGTTTCATTGTGGTTGGTGTACTTAGCGCCACTGTTGGTCATTGCCCAATTTCAATGTTGACTATGGAGATCTCGAAATAAGATCTTAAAATTTGCAGCTTTTTTAAGCAGTCACAATATTATAAACTAATATTCAACATTAAAGACACATCCGTTATGAACTGTTATGTAGACACATTATAGGCTACAGAACGATACGTCTTGCCGAAAAGTGGTACAGGGAAATTGTGTTGTAGATGTGCATGCCGGCCTCCCGCATCTCCCGTAAGGAACCTCCATCTCACTTGTGATAAGGCGATAGTACAAGTAACGGCCAAACATTTAAAAAGCTTCTTTTCTCACCAAAAGTACAACTAAAGGCCTGTTCACATCGACCTGAATTGGGATTTTCACAAATCTCCTGAATGGCTTCTCAGCAGGGTGCTTTTTCTTCTAGCGAGAGCGAGAGCGAGAGAGAGAGAGAGAGAGAGAGAGCGACGTTCAAACGCCCCTTGGGGGGCCGAAGTGATTAACCTAATGCATCAATAAACTGTTTTCTTTTCTGTTCATTACAATCCCATCTCTTTAGTCTTCAATATTAACATGAAAATGTAATATTTTCGGTAACAATGGCGACAGAGGAAAATTCAAAGTACACATAGAAAAAATGTATATATATAAAAAATAAAAACCTTCAAAGCCTCAATTTTCTTCTTCCTGATCGCAGCCTCTTCAAATGATTCTTGACTGTCGGAGCCATCACTATCATACTGCCCGATAAAAGTAATCTGTATTAAATCCTTCATTCACAAAGAACATTTCTGAAACATTTATGCTCTATTTTAAAATAAACCATTTTATTGAGAGTTTTGGAAAAATATTACAAGATGAAACTGTTCGATAAAGATGAGATTTAATAATTCAATCTGTGCTTATTATGGTGTACCTTCTCTCCTCTGAGCCGTGCTTTGATCTGCTGACGTTCATTAAAGTTCTGCAGTCTAATCTGTCGTAATCTGGCCAAGTACTCCTGTAGAGTGCACAGATAATAGTAATCTCCTTTAATCTCTTTTGTTTTTACCTTAAAACAGGAAAATACCGGAAAAAAAACAATCGACGCAATATGACAAACTCAAGTAAACATACAGCTGTGCTCATGAGTTTACATACCCTGGAAAAGTATTTGAATTTTGTCATTTTTCAGAAAATAATGATAACACAGAAAGTTTTTTCTCACTCATAGTTGGTGGCGAGTGTGTGAACGTTTGAGTATAACCAATGGCAACTGGACCTGGCCTTGTGTTTTGGATCACTGCCGTGTTGGAATGTCTGATGAGTGAACCTTTCCCTCCAGTATCCTTAGAGAAAATGCTGCATTCACAAACTTGGCATTCCAAGTTCTTTGGATAACTTTAAATAATCCTTTCCTGTTTTACGCAGTTCATCTACCTTTTCCTATAGTTGCTTTTCTTTCCCTATAGGCCAGAATTTAGAAATCTCAGTGCATCACTGGATGAAAGAGCTAAGGGTCTATCAGGAGCAAAAAAAAACCTGAAAAAGAATGTAAACTTCTGAGCACAAGTGTAAATTTGTAGAATGAGTACTTTAAACTGCACCAGTTTCATTAACAACCGGGAGTAAGACAAGTATCTTCAAAAGAGGAATAAAAAATATGTACAATACAAAAACAGAGGATTGAATCTGGGTTACATTCCAAAAAAAAAATCACGACGGAGGAACACGGTGACATGAAATGATGAACTGGAGTGCTTTTGGTAGCCATTGAACCACCATACACAAACAAGGAAATCAAAATGACACTTGTGAATAGGTGAAGCAGTGGCAGGTGTAAATAAAAGAAAAAAATGCGGAGTTTGAGAGACAAGATGATTTGAGGAGGTTTATTCAGTCCCAATGGGGACCCCTACCTCCTCCTCTTTGTTCACTCTGGGTTTCCTGCATCGTGAGGAGTTTGTCCAGCTTGCAAAGATGGCAGCCAGATTTTGTCGGGCCCCCTATTCACCCATTGGTTAAATTGATATTGCAAAATCAATAAATACAACATCATTCCGATTACTAATTATAAAAAAACTAAACTACATAAACAGATTTTCAACATCTATGCACATCTATGACAATATCTCTGGAAAAATGTTGAATAATAGAAAATATTTTTCGTGTTTATTCCAGTAGTAGTATTATAATATTCAGAGTACATTCACATGTTTAGCGTAGTCACAAAGTCTTTTGATTGACTTGTATTTAGTGGCAGTGATTATGATCAAAAACAAAGTTATTTTGTTTAACTTGAAGGGTAATACAAATTGCGATATAAAACTGAACAACATAGATTTGCGGTATTATTGTAAATATGCAGCAGTTCATTTAAACTGTAGAATTGATAAATACACAGATAGGTCTGATGGCGTGGGCTAAAACATTCTCTGAACACGCAGTGTGTTTAAGGTAGACCCAAAACAACATTACCGGCAGACTATGAAAAAATTTCTCACTGTCTTCTCTTTTTCATTTAAGAATAGTCATGTTGCGTTGGTCTGGACACTTTTGTAATTATAAACAGCTTTTATAGTTTCATAGTAAATACAGAGTAGGGAATGTAAATGTTGAGCACTTCCTTCAAAAAGTATACATCACTGAAATCCATTTAATGCTGTTCTTTCTTTATTTTGTGAAAGCTAGGATAGAAACATTGCCATTTCAAGGCTATCTTTTAATGGGTAAAAATGTCAAATCATGTGCCTTTTTGTGAATAGATTAACCTCTTAAGCCCTGAGGCCTATTTTCCGAAAATCCTATACTTTTACTTTTTAAGGCATTTCTCAGCTTTTACAAGGCCTAAACTGCAAATCTTGGTATCAAAATGAAGATAGGTTCTTGGGGAGTGGTGTGGATGAGTTAATTTGACAGTCAAGAACACTGGGTAAGAGTAATTGATGTTGGAATGGCCAAAAAATGAACTCCGCCTAAAAAAAAAACACATGTTTCCTCCAATATCTCCTTATTTTACTTATAACGAAGCAAATAAACACAATCAATTGTAACCACTACATGTCAAGAACATCTGTAGCAAGTTTGGTGTTCATACTACAAGAAACTAATATTCTGTAAAGGTTTTGATTGAACAAAGTTCAGGCGTAATCCATGTTGGCACAGTTTGGCACAATTTGGCACAATAATTGAAATATGGAAAAAATCTTGTCCAAAGCTTCAGCTGCGTTAATAGTCTTCTTTTGTTGCTTATGGGACATGATTTCAGCAAAAAAAACTCCTAAAGAAACGCTGTAAAAGGGGGGTAAAAGCTCATTTACGCCATCTTGCTGCGCTTTTGGGAACGTTTCACTCACAAACTCTTTGACGTCGAGCTTCCGCGTGTCCCTACCACCCCGACCATCTGTCCAATCCAGAAGATCTATATATCGACGGAAAGCTCTGATTCTATGGAAACCAATCAGCTCAACAATTTTGAGACTGACGGGATCGCCGACGAATCACACGACGCGCAGCGTGGAGAGACGTGCTCTTACGCACGGGGAGTCATTCCATATTTGGTGACGTAATGACGCCACAAAGCTAAAGAAACAATCCAAAATGGAGTTTGCACGAAGCTATTGACCGGACATAACAACAAACGGACTTTTATCGCTATGGAAATAACTTTTGTTGAAAAAACAGCAAAGGTAAGACAAGATTTACATGCTTGCTTGGTTTTCGCTGGCGTTTTTTCGTGGAACTTTCGCTCCCTGCTCTGAAATACTTCATGCAATGTTAATGAGTTGCATATCACTGGATTCAGGTGGTTGTTAGCTTTCATTTAATGTAATGGTTTGGGTGTTTCCGTTTATATTGTGGATACATATCGCACATAAACAAAAACGTGGTCATGAATTATACTCCGGACATGTTGTTGTTTTTTTGCATGGCGTTCGAGCTGTGGTTAACGGATATGAAATTGAATTAGATACGTTTTTAGAGGAGTTTCCGCTGAACACAACAGTATTTAATATGTGTGGGTTATTCTCAGGGTTCGTGAGCTATGAGTGAAAATGTAACGCACAAGGGGGCAAGTCCCCGGTACCGGGGACTTTCGGGCTTAAGAGGTTAAACATTTATTGGTTTCTCAATTTGTGACACTCATATCCAAATAAAGTAAAGAAGATTCTGCATGTTTTATATTTTTACAAACATTAAGTAAAGACAGTGATTTCCAAAACATCCAAAGCCTTATCTGTTAAACGGAAATGCATTAAAGTGATGAGAACATCATAATTTGGTTCCATTAATCAGTTGGTGTGAATAAGTAAACATTACGCCACAAATTACCACATTTCCAGCACAGAAACTAAACAATCACAGTAATAAAATGAGAATGATTAAAAAGCGTTTTACCAGCTGTCCTCCAGCACGAACTTTATTCAGCATGGCTTCTTGCTTCCTCTGTAGGAACTCTTCTACCTGCTTTGCCCTCTCTGCGGCCAGCTGGCCACGAAACCTAGAGAAAAGATAAGCACTTGTCTTAAGTTTAACTGACAGAGATGGAGACTAGCACTGGTTACTGATGAAAACACTGACCTGTTGCCGTAGTCATTCTTTGAAATCTGTTCATTCTGGAGACTCGCTTTACGTGGTTCTTTCCTGATTACATCTTTTACTGGGATAGGACCATGGCCATTTGATGTTGCTGAGTCTCCAGCTCCGCTTTAAAAACAATGATAAATTTTATATTAGAGTGCCAATCAAGGACACCGTACAGCTAAATGATAAACGATACTGTAACTAAATATAAACATAAGGGCTTTTTCCACATCGCTCTTAACCCTGAGCTGTATTTTTCACATTTTACCCGGGGTTCCGAATCCCTGCTTTGGACCAACACAATCGCGGTCCAAATCAATAAAGATTGTCAAAATACTCTGGAAATACTCAAAAGAGACGAGCAGTGGTCCTGTACTGCGCACTGATTCCTAGTCAACACAATGTAAATGCGACATACCATTATGCATAAATGGCATTTCAAAGAGAAGCATTTGCTTTCGCAATAATGGTCTTTCAAAGCATCTCCTGACGAATCAAGTCAGTGTTTTGGGTGGTATTTGTTTTAAAATAAATTATATTTATTTTTATACCGGTGGGCCATTGTTTGAGTTTATTTTTGGGACTTTACTTTGTGTTCAAGACTCATTTCTTTACAAATGGTGGCAGTGGTGGGATCTGAGCCACGCCTCTTTCAAGACTGTTCAACTAAATACTAGACTCTGGAAACTGAAGAGACATTCAAACAAATGTTAAGATACTTTGGCCATTTGTTTCTTTTTATTTTGTCTTTATTTTTTATGAACGTGTGTGTCTCATGAGAGTGTGTGTGTTTCACAAAAGAGCAGATAAGCCTTTTAGCTGATTTTTTTTTAAAGCTGATAACTTGAAGTGGTGAGTTATCTGATGTACTTCCGATCAGGTAAAGTGACACTGCAAATATGCAAAAAAGAACATTAAACCAGGGTTTAGGAATATGCAGTTCAAAATGTTTGTTAATGAATACCCAGGATAAACGGTTTAGTATAAGCAGTGTGAAACGTGATTACAGATAACCCAGAATTCTGTAATCCGGGTTTAGAGTTATTCACAAGTTATTATTATTTAGTTATTTATCCATTGTAGATAAATAAAATTGAAAAGGTTAAACTGTTTAAAAAGAAACACAGAATGCTAAACAAATGTGTTTCATTCTTTTCATTTCGTATAGTTTTAACACTTTAATATTGTTAAAGGATAAACATCTAATTCACCTCTCATTGTTCCCGGACAACACAGTTCCTTCTCTAGCCCCATCAATAGGTGTAGACTTAGACACTTTATCAGCTCCTGGATGAATTTGGCTTGGAGCTAAAGCAGAAGTTGGGAGAAGAGAGGACCCCACGACAGGAGTTGGACCTTTACTCGGGGAATGTGGAGTTATGATGCCACCGCCACCACCATAAAACTATTAAAAAATAAAAAAACGAAGGAAGAATATTAACCACCTTCACTGACTAATCTGCAACAAAACTGAAAGATAACTGCACCTTGCGCTCAGGACTGCTTCCTCCACTAGAACTGAGCACATGCTTCCAGCCTTGCTCACGAGCCCGGTTGATTCGGCTCAGCTGAGATGAAAGGTAAACATTTTAAAATTAACAACAACACCTATTTAGACCAAAAAAATATATTTGCATATGGACACCAATCATGGGCTCACCTTTTCTCTCTCATATCTCTTCACCTGAGCAGCCTTCAGTAGCATCATCTAAAACACAACGATAGAGAAACGTTGAATCACAGCTGCTCTCTGTTTAACTTGTTCTAGTTCATTTAGATATGTTTCCCATGCACAACTTTAAATAACTTTTATTTTTATATATTATATATTTAAATACATTAAAAAAAAAACTATTTTGTCAAAATGTTCCACACTAAACTATAACTTTTTTTTTTTACCTTGTCCTGTCCCGCTCAAAAGAGTAAATGATTTGCTGAGTTAGACAGTTTTACTTTCTCCAGGGGAGTAGAACACCTGGGGGGTATTCCGGAAAGCAGGTTATGTGACATACCTGGGTATGTTTAAGGGTAAGGTGAATATTTGAAAGAGCGTTATCGTTTTTCAAAAGATTCGTTAGTTTATTTAGCACGTCTTTTAAAACCGCATATCGCGAATGTGACAAACCGCGGTTCTGCGCTTAGCACAGAAAACATTCTGTGCATAGCACTTAGGTTTTTTGCGTCTGGACATTTTTTGTACAGTGTGGGCGATTCAGAGCATGTGAGAAAGGCAACTGTGTGTAGAGCCGTTCGTACAGTATGTGTGGCACTTAAACAGTTCTTACCCACGTTTGTACAGTTCCCTGGCCATAAACCTCTGCTTGTTATTAAAGACGAATTCCACAGAGTGGCAGGTTTGTCCTTTGTAGTAAAATCTATGACGCATATTTAATATTTAGTCATATTATGTATATCTATACATGTATTAATTATTTTCGTAGTGATATAACATATTCAAAAGGCTGTATAAGTCATACTTCATTATTTTGTATTATAATAAAACGGGAGCCAATACCAAATTTGTAATTTAATACACTCACGCATTTACTCTGTCGGTTATTTTTTGCAAAGCCAACTCTCTTGCTTTAGCTGATGCAGCTGTATTGCTTCTTTTTAATATTATTGGCTTAAACTCCTCATAAGCGTGCATTAAAACCTCCAACTCCGCCTCTGTGAAATACGCCGCTCTCTTTTTTTCGCTTTGACTTTCCATGGTGACTCGTGAAATCGGCGATCCATTGAAAATGTCTTTATATATGCACCGTGCACGCGCATTAACTCTGGGTAACCAGTTGGAGATTGATTAAACTTACTCTTCTCAGGTGTTTTGGAACCAACATACTCATGGTATGCCTGTTTGGGGTAAATCAACCCAGAGGTTATGATTTATCATATGGTAAGTTAACCAAGCTTTCTGGAATACCCCCCTGGTGTGGTGTTTTCTCCTCTGGGTTGGAGCATTGAATGTATGTAAATATTTATTAGGTGTGGTTCCCACGAGTCAGTTTACATCAGTTGTGTCAGGACAAGACGGTGTTGGACTGAAAGGGGGAGTGGATAAGGGATTGGGGAAGGGTGAGGGGGAAAGGTTCACGAGTGAAAAAGAAAGAAAGGAAGAGGAAAAGAGAAAAAATAAATAAATTATAATAAAAAAATTGAAAAAGTAAATAAATTAAAATAAAATAAATACTAAACTATAACTAACTAATGTTATTTAAAGTATTCAATATATTTTGAATCAACAAATAAAAATCAATGTTTAATCAATAAGATATTCTAAAAATTATTACAATGTGCCATTTCAAATCAATGCATGATGTCTATAAAAGCTCACCTGCTCTCTTTGTTTCCTTTCCCTCTCCATCATCTCCATCCTTTTCTTCCTTACTGATTCCTAAAAAAACAAACATGCCACTCTCATTCAGAACACTAACAAATAATTTGTCCAGTAAAGTTGTAAATGTAAAATTTTTGTAGGCATCTAATTCAAAATAGCGTTTAGCTGAAATGTCAGGGCAGACACGACATGAAAACTGAAAGTGTTTATAGACAAAAGTTGGAAAGACTAAAAACAGCTTGGCAGAAAAATATTAGGGCACGTCTGTGTTTGAATTATTAGTGATTTCAAAGCTGTGTGAGATATTTAAAATAAAAATAAAATTATTCATTATTACATTAGAAACACAGTAATGATATTGATGGTTTACTGTTGTTTACATGAAAAAATATTACAAGTTAAACAAAAATGTCAATAAACAATCAAATTTTGAATTTAAAAAGTTAATTATTTACATATCCAAAAAGTTTCAGTCTTTTAATTGTGACAAACTGCAAAAAAATTGTGTGATCAATTAGGTCATTTTTTCAAATCGATTGACAGCACTACATCAATATTAGAAATAAACAACAGGGTAGACGGAACAAGGTGTTACTACAACAGACAGCGGACAGGAGGCGCACTCTGATGTGTACCTCATGCTTCCTCCTCTCCTCCTCCACTCGACTCACTCTCCTCTGAGCTGCTGCAGGAGGGGGAGCCTGGACAACACATGAGAGCGGGGCGAGGATCAGAGCTTTCTTGCTCTCGTTTATTTATAGTAAAACACAGCGGGACAAGAGCAAAAAATGTCTGAACAGCACACGTAGATCTTCAGTGCCCCTCTCATCATTCAGATCAACGGAATGATAATGTATGGGAAGCTTTTGGAAGGGAAGTGCCAATGAAATGCAATGTTCTTTTCATTTCCCGGGGTTGCTACCTGCTTGAGTTTGGTTGGTTTCTTTACGGAATCGAGAACCCTCCGGACACACTCGGATGGTCTCCGCACCGTCAGAGGCACTCCATATTTGGCTGCTGGTTTGGTGATTTTCTGAGCTGGAGAGATGGGAAGTGGCGCAGCAGCATGGCGTTTAGCTAGAGAGCAAATGGAATAAGAATGTCACTGCCTGCTTTAGATTTGACAACCTCACAGCACAAGTATGCAAATCTTTCAGGTGGTTAAAACCGTGTAGTTTTGACATAACTGCGCTTTTTAAATCTGCCATAGAGCAAAGTTCCACTGGTAAAACCTCATCTGAAGATGCTCTAAAAAATTCTTGCAAAAAAAGAATTCTAATATTCACAACTTGGTAAAAGCCCGTTTTTTTTTTTTACAAAAACATGTTGTTGCCTTATAATATGAGCTTTACCTGGGACTATAATTGGATCAATGAGGTATCATGTGTGTATAAAAGAACCCAAGTGCTCTAGACCTTCACATCACCTACAACCAGACCTCTGCAAACATGTCTAAGATTCACCCTAAGACTAAAGTGTTGATTATCAAGAGGCTGCTGCTGATGTGGCAGACACCTTCAATATGTCTCAGAGTCAAGGATAATGGTTAAAAAAAAGATTCAAAGAAACTGGAGACGTTTTGACCAACCCTCATCAGGAAGAGACCGCAAGACAAATGCTCGAGAGGACTGTTTGGTGGCTCAAAAACCTGGTCACTTGAAGTCCCTGTGTCAACCTGAACAGTTTGTTGGAGCCTGTCTTGAAATAGCCTTCATTGGTCAAATGGTCCTCCAAAAGCCAGCACCAAACAAAAGACGATAGAAAAACCACATGACATTTTGAGGATGGATGCTGGAAGAGTGGCAGAAGGTGGATAATTTATTTTCATATAAATATTCTGTTGAATTACACTATAGTAACTGCAAATATCTCTGGAGACCTAATGCAGCAATCATTAAACTGAGATTCATCCAGAAAACAGTGAAGTTTGGTAGCAGAAAAATTTTGGTCTGGGGTTACATCTAGTTGGTGGGGTGTTTGAGAGAGTGGAAGGCACCATCAATAATCTAAAATACCAAGAAATCTTAGCTACCTCTTAAATCCTCAACCATAAGATGCAAAATCTGCAGCAAATGGTGTTCCATCACACACTTCCATCTTCACATCATAGTTCCTCAAACTATGGTAGGATTAAAGAGGAAGCATGGACGACGAAACCAAAAAATATCGATGAACTCTGGGAGGCATACAAGATTGCTTTCTTTACTATTCCTATTGACTTCCAGTCCTTTGAGCTCATGGAAGTCATACAAGATAGTCAATTTTGATCTCACAGCACCACTGCTTAAATTGCTGTCATACGTTTGTATTATTAATATTATTTTCAGTGTTACAAATTTTTTCCAGTGGATTAAATGCTTTTCATACAAGTTATTTAGAACACCAAGTGATTAATTAAATGTCTGGTTAATAGCAGGCGTTTCCACAAAATAGATTTGTCTTAAAAAACTGATTACCTGGTGCTCCTTGTGCCAGACTCATTTTGGGCTGATTAAAGAGAAGAGAGTGGCTGAACTCTTGGGCAATAATCTGCAACAAACAGAGAGTTTTCGTTTTATTTATATCATATTTGAGTCGTAATGGCCAGAACCATTTGTAGGATGATTCATCACACTGCAAGTTAATCTATTTGTGTCCAACACCTGAGGGCTGAGAAACTTGTGAATTCTGCGAACTAGAAAAGGCTTGTTGAGAATGGTCGAAACGGACGGCCTCTCCCGGGGGTTGCGCTTGAAGAGTTGGCCCAGAAGAGTGCGCAAATCTTGGGAATAATTTACGGAAACCGGTGGGTAAGAACCACGGATGATTTTCAGCACCAGGTTCTTCATGTTTCCAGCTTCAAACTGACAGAAAGACAAAAAAAAGGGCAAAAATACTGCTATATATTTATCTACTTAATCTGCTATGATTCATCACAGAATCCACAGTAAAAATTGAAGAATATCAGTCAAACTCAACATGGCAGACTCTCCTTAAAGAAACTATTGGAGAATTTCTTGAATTTATAAAAATAAGACTGGGAAAAGGATGATTGTGTAAAGAGGAAACGTACTTGGAGAGGGAGATAACAAAGCTGGCTTTGTTTCATATTTTGCAAAAAATCTCACACAGGTACTTACTGCATGCTTAAGTGTGCACATTTCATACAGGACACATCCCAGGGCCCAGATATCACTAGGATCAGACCCAACAGAATAATGGATCAAGAGATTGGACAAAAAGGAAAGAGAGGAACATAGAATGGGTAAATATGTGGAATAACATGCGTGCATGCAAACATTTACACACAAACCATAACATGAGGCCATCTTGAACATGGATCGATACATAAACCCATTCGTAAAAAGTAACTACCAATACAAATGTTTACCTATTATCTAAATGTTTATTTAAATAATCACAATTATGTGAAATGATTTTTTTTTTAAACTCAGAGGGTCAATAGAGCACCGCCCCACCACTCACTGCTCCTTGACCTAAATGTGTTTAGGAAAGTAATACAAATACTTTGTATAAATATGTTTACATTTTCATTAGCATTTCTGATTTGTCAGAGGTACGTAAATTTGTTCAATTATCACTTTTAATAAAGATAATATTAGCATTGATTCAAAGAAAGGCATTTTAACAAAAGAGAAAGAAGAAAATATACTTCATAATATCTTCATTTTCCAGCTCTTGGTATGAAAAGAAGACTTTGCTAACTATATATGGAGAAGCCAATGCTTTTCTCTGCTTTCACTGTCTCATTTTTAAAACACCTAGATAAGACCAAGGGTGTACTCTGAATGGTATGATGGATTTACAGCACTTTTTAGAGAAGGCAAACATTTTTATGGTAATTTTAAGTGCAAAATGGATGTGTAAAAAGTAAACTACCAATTGCGACCTTTTTTTGTTTGTTTTCTCAAGTATGATTGATAGTAATTGTTTTGAGAGTTTTCTAGCCTCCTCTAAAACTCATACAGCTGATGTTGATAAATCTCATCTTCAAATATTTAGATCATGTTATGAACCATTTCTACTACAGATCAGTACAATCTGAGACATTGTATAACCTGGTTATTGACAATAATCTTAGTGCTGTTAAAGACCAAAAAGAACCATTACCTCTTATTGTTGTAAGGTTTGTTCTCACATATTTCTGGTGAAAGGTAGTAAGGCGTTCCAATACATGTCCTCGCCAACTCTACAGTGCTGAACACACAACGATATTTTCTATGAAGCTCAGGCTCAACAAGCTCCTTATGTTCTTTGTTTTGAAATCTGAATGAATAAACACCACCTGTTCAAAACTCGAGCGATTCCAAAGTCGCCAAGTTGTACGGTTCCATCTTTAGTTAGAAAAATATTCTAACAAAAAAAAAAAAAAACAGAAAAACTTAGGACTGGAATACAACAATAAAACAATCTAGAAACAGCAACAAGTGAAAATGATCATTTGTTACATTGATGTTTATTATTTTTATTGCACTGCTATACCTGAGATTTGATGTCCCGGTGCAGTATTTTACGATCATGCACGTGTTTCAGAGCCAGACAGATCTGCACAAACCAATCTAGAATCTTGGCAAAAGCACAAGCAAAAGATGAGTAAACAACTTTTAGCAGATGATTCTTAGGAAGAAAATCATTGCTGTACTTCAAACCCCTACGAAGAAAAAGGTTAATAAATATTTTAGACATTATCCCCTAATTACACTTGAAACGTGCAATTGAATAGAAGTGTAAAAGTGAAGTCTACATCAAATTGTAACCAACTATTTGTTTATGAAACAAAACACAAATCAGGAACTTTGTTTTGACCATATAAAGAACAAATTTAAAACAGTTGACCAACACAGATAATCTTAAAACACTTATCAGTAGTTAAGTGGCTCAGTAGTTAAATGCATTGAAACAACCACAAAAGACCACCTCATGACAAAGGCGTCAGCCTGCGGAAATGAATGGCACCAATCGGTACATCCATGCCCCCTTACACTACGTCAACCCAATCGCTGTAGTCAATGTAAGTGGGAGAATTGAAAAAAACATTGATAACCATGATACAATAACGCTAACACCTAATATCCGGTTATTTTAGGAGTACTTGTGCAGCCTCTTTGTTGAAAGAGGTTAGATTCAACACTGAAAGTGTTGAATCTAGATCATCTACTCCTGACTAGACATTTCTGGTCCACAAACAGGTGAGCTTCACTTAATGCCTGGCAAACTAATAACCAATCGCAGCAGTTCTTCCAAGAAAACGAGACAAACCTTACTCTTGAAAATGGCGGAGAGTGAGTGATCTCTATGTAATACAAAATTGTTTCGTAAACATTTCAGGTTTTTGGACAATTATTTGGGTGGAGCCTCTTGACTGGATGGAAGAGCTCTTAGTATTGGTCAGTCCTTTGCTATCTGACTGGTTTACCATGCAGGACTGAGCAGATCTGCACACTGCAGAGCCACTGCAGAGCACAGAGGATATTTCTAAATTGCTCCTATTTGTTCAAAAAAAGTCTGTTCTCATGACTTTCTCACACCACATTTCAAAAGGGACATACAAACCATGCCAAAATAAGCATTTTTTCAGCTTATAAACTATTGCATATTTAATAGTTGGTTAGGTCCCAGAGATAAAGTTCTTACCTGTTCTTCACGGAAAAGTGTTCCTCTTTGATTATTAATTTTCTTAAACAAGTCTCCCCCCTCACAGTAGTCCATTACGATGTACAAACAGCCCCCTTCTGGATAAAAAGAGAAGTTAGTTACTACACTTATGTTCCCAGACTTATACATGGCATTGTTTCATTTCGTTACAGTGTTTTTTTAGGGATTTAACACTTGCTCTTCTTGCTTAAGCTATACGTCCATTCAACGTATCTTAGAATGTAGTTAGGGCTCCAGCACCAAATGTGCTCAAGTCACAGAATTTTGTACACACGTCAGAGCTGGTTACATTTTCTATCTGATTGGGATTTGAAAAGTGGCTCTAAAGCTCCACTGAATACACGAATGAAATTCGGCACACAAGTGTAGTTTACAAAGATTATAAATAAGAAATACAGATTGTGTTCCAAACACAACCGGAAGTCTTTCGGAAGTTATTTTGAAGTTATGCAGTCAAGAAGTTATTTTGAGAAAAAAAAAAGAAAAAAAAAAAGCCACTGTTGCTTGTGCCTATACTTTGACAAACTGTGCATGGCAGTTGTCGAAAGTCAAAAGTTTATTAAAACAGGCTTTGACTGCTGACTTGTTGCCTACTACAGTAGTTTCAGTAGTGTTTGCTTCTTTAAGGAAACAAGCTTAGTTGCAAAGTTTGTCCAAAAGTGCCTGTTAACTGCATAACCATGACCCGTAGCTCT
>SRMA01024055.1:0-14046 GCA_007224835.1 Danionella cerebrum
GAGAGAGGGCCAGGTTTGAGTAACGTTTTTTTTTGTTCAATTTCTCTCTGATCTCTTGGTCACTTTTGATAAATTACTGCTTGTGGGAGATTTTAATATTCATGTAGATGAACCAGGTGATGCCCTTGGACTGTCATTTATAGACCTATTAAATTCATTTGGGGTTCAACAAAACATTTCCAGACCACCTCATAGTCTTATTAGGGAACTATACACCCCTTATTAATTAATTTTTTCCTCTTTTTCGAGTTTCAACTTGTTGGTTTACTGTAAAGCTGCTTTGAGACATTGTCCGTTGTGAAAAGCGCTATATAAATAATCAAACTTGAACTTGTGTGCTATGGCGGCTGTGTTTAATTGAAAAAAAAAGGGATAGAGACAAGAAAATTCGAGACTTGTCTTTTTTCTCTCTAAAGATGGGTTGCAGCTATAGCTACAGTGACAAAATTTAGCTTTGAGAGCAAAACTGACATTCCAAATGTGTCCGTGACTGCGGCCCTTTGGGCCTGTGCTAAAGCTGTTCTTTACAGTCGACGCATTTCACAAGAGCTAGCACTGTGGCTTTTCATCCAAAGGTCACTAGTTCGAGGCTAGCGGGCGGCTCCTGCTGGTTACAGATGCTAATGAGGCAAGTACGGGTTTCTTTTTCAGAAAGCAGCAGAAACGAAGGCTGTGACAGTGATTTCTCTCTCTCTCTCTCTCTCTCTCTCTCCCAAGTAGAAATGCTTTACAGAGTCAGTAAAAGCACAGGGTTCTCTCCACGCCGCGACTGCGATGACGTGTCTGTGTGAATTCGTGAAGGCCAATAAATCGCGTTGGTGTTCTGCCTTTGACATGCGCTGTCTTTTAAACAGAGTCTGCTTTTACTTGTTCCCTTAGATTCTCCTGGTGAAATTCCAGCGGTGGCGTTGTCCGTTTTGACGAGTTGATTTCTTCTGCTCGTCGCAGTCAGCAGGACAATGCCAGAAACACACAGCCAACGTCAGCGAGAGATGTGCGTGTGTTTATGAGAGCCGACCGCACTCCGAAAGCCACTCTCAAGACTCACTCAGGGAACAACATACGGGTAAAGTGCACGCGATGCCAGGCTGCCCAATAACGGAAAGAGAGCAGATTTGGTGTCCAGCACACGTTTTGTACGATGCGTTTGTAAAATGTACAAATTGTTTATGGTAAAATGTTAAAAATGTAAAAAAATAAAGAAACCAAAACAATCTTAGCTCACTTTTTGTGCGCGTTTCATCTATGATTCGTACATTGGATATTGTGATTTTCTCGGGACCGTCGTAGAAGTGATCATTTTGAAGTGTTTTGAACATTTCTTATATTTTTTTCAATTTAACAAGAATCAGTCGCACTAAGAGGAAAACTAAAGTGTTGCCCATAAATGTTTACCCGTTTACTACCTCGTTCGTTCATTGTCTCTATTCGTTGTGAAAATTAATGAACGCGATCTGTGTCTTTGCAGAGAAGAGTATCCTTCAATCGTAATCCGCTCCTACGAGGTGTCAACGCGGTGGCCCTTTGCATCAATCGGTACCCAGGAAGCAGCTCTCGCGTTTCCCAAATCCATCTTCCCTTTTCAGAGTCAAAAGCTTATGGTGCCGGTGCACGTTTCCATCGCCGTTTGGGAAGATTGCGGGGTACGCCCTAGAATTGAGCAAATTCAATGATCTCGACGCATGTTTTTGCTCCAGTGGAATAAACCGGAGAAAACCCGCTCACGAGAATGAGCAAGTTCCTTTTGGAAGAGGCCCGGCTGGCCTCGAACCAGCAACCTTCTCACTAAAAGAGGAACAGCGATACCCGGCGTGCCACTCGCAGCAAATCATCTGCAATGTATTCACGCGAGAAAAATGAGATGGAGAAAAAAAACAAAAAAAAACAACGGACAAGCCTCTGTCACCCAAAAGCCCGTCGCTGACACAGCTACACCGGCGTGATACTGATGACGAGTCCCACCCCGACTCATCATGGTCAAAATGTAAAGTGCCCTCGCATTGGTTACGTACTCAATGGCATTGAGCACCTAACAAATGTTCTAAGGCATGCGCGATAATGAATATCGAAACACACATGCGCGATGACATGCGCTGTCTTTTAAACAGAGTCTGCTTTTACTTGTTCCCTTAGATTCTCCTGGTGAAATTCCCGCGGTGGCGTTGTCCGTTTTGACGAGTTGATTTCTTCTGCTCGTGGCAGTCAGCAGGACAATGCCAGAAACACACAGCCAACGTCAGCGAGAGATGTGCGTGTGTTTATGAGAACCGACCGCACTCCAAAAGCCACACTCAAGACTCACTCAGAGAACAACATACGGGTAAAGTGCACGCGATGCCAGGCTGCCCAATAACGGAAAGAGAGCAGATTTGGTGTCAGCACACGTTTTGTTCGATGCGTTTGTAAAATGTACAAATTGTTTATGGTAAAATGTTAAAAATGTAAAAAAATAAAGAAACCAAAACGATCTTAGCTCACTTTTTGTACGTGTTTCATCTATGATTCGTACATTGGATATTGAGATTTTCTCGGGACCGTCGTAGAAGTGATCATTTTGAAGTGTTTTGATCATTTCTTATATTTTTTTCAATTTAACAAGAAATCAGTCGCACTAAGAGGAAAACTAAAGTGTTGCCCATAAATGTTTACCCGTTTACTACCTCGTTGGTTCATTGTCTGTATTCGTTGTGAAAATTAATGAACGCGATCTGTGTCTTTGCAGAGAAGAGTATCCTTCAATCGTAATCCGCTCATACGAGGTGTCAAAGCGGTGGCCCTTTGCATCAATCGGTAGCCAGGAAGCAGCTCTCGCGTTTCCCAAATCCATCTTCCCTTTTCAGAGTCAAAGGCTTATGGTGGCGGTGCACGTTTCCAGCGCCGTTTGGGAAGATTGCGGGGTACGCCCTAGAATTGAGCACATTCAATGATCTCGACGCATGTTTTTGCTCCAGTGGAGTAAACCGGAGAAAACCCGCTCATGAGAACGAGCAAGTTCCTTTTGGAAGAGCCCCGGCTGGCCTCGAACCAGCAACCTTCTCACCAAAAGAGGAACAGCGATACCCGGCGTGCCACTCGCAACAAATCATCTGCAATGTATTCACGCGAGAAAAATGAGATGGAGAAAAAAAACAAAAAAAACAGCGGACAAGCCTCTGTCACCCAAAAGCCCGTCGCTGACACAGCTACACCGGCGTGATGCTGATGACGAGTCCCACCCCGATTCATCATGGTCAAAATGTAAAGTGCCCTCGCATTGGTTACGTACTCAATGGCATTGAGCGCCTAACAAATGTTCTAAGGCATGCGCGGTAATGAATATCGAAACACACATGCGCGATGACATGCGCTGTCTTTTAAACAGAGTCTGCTTTTACTTGTTCCCTTAGATTCTCCTGGTGAACTTCCCCCGGTGGCGTTGTCCGTTTTGACGAGTTGATTTCTTCTGCTCGTCGCAGTCAGCAGGACAATGCCAGAAACACACAGCCAACGTCAGCGAGAGATATGCGTGTGTTTATGAGAGCCGACCGCACTCCAAAAGCCACACTCAAGACTCACTCAGAGAACAACATACGGGTAAAGTGCACGCGATGCCAGGCTGCCCAATAACGGAAAGAAGCAGATTTGGTGTCCAGCACACGTTTTGTTCGATGCGTTTGTAAAATGTACAAATTGTTTATGGTAAAATGTTAAAAATGTAAAAAAATAAAGAAACCAAAACAATCTTAGCTCACTTTTTTTATGTTTTTCATCTATGATTCGTACATTGGATATTGTGATTTTCTCGGGACCGTCGTAGAAGTGATCATTTTGAAGTGTTTTGAACATTTCTTATATATTTTTCAATTTAACAAGAAATCAGTCGCACTAAGAGGAAAACTAAAGTGTTGCCCATAAATGTTTACCCGTTTACTACCTCGTTCGTTCATTGTCTGTATTCGTTGTGAAAATTAATGAACGCGATCTGTGTCTTTGCAGAGAAGAGTATCCTTCAATCGTAATCCGCTCATACGAGGTGTCAAAGCGGTGGCCCTTTGCATCAATCGGTACCCAGGAAGCAGCTCTCGCGTTTCCCAAATCCATCTTCCCTTTTCAGAGTCAAAGGCTTATGGTGCCGGTGCACGTTTCCAGCGCCGTTTGGGAAGATTGCGGGGTACGCCCTAGAATTGAGCAAATTCAATGATCTCGACGCATGTTTTTGCTCCAGTGGAGTAAACCGGAGAAAACCCGCTCACGAGAATGAGCAAGTTCCTTTTGGAAGAGCCCCGGCTGGCCTCGAACCAGCAACCTTCTCACTAAAAGAGGAACAGCGATACCCGGCGTGCCACTCGCAACAAATCATCTGCAATGTATTCACGCGAGAAAAATGAGATGGGAAAAAAAAACAAAAAAAAACAACGGACAAGCCTCTGTCACCCAAAAACCCGTCGCTGACACAGCTACACCGGCGTGATGCTGATGACGAGTCCCACCCCGACTCATCATGGTCAAAATGTAAAGTGCCCTCGCATTGATTACGTACTCAATGGCATTGAGCACCTAACAAATGTTCTAAGGCATGCGCGGTAATGAATATCGAAACACACATGCGCGATGACATGCGCTGTCTTTTAAACAGAGTCTGCTTTTACTTGTTCCCTTAGATTCTCCTGGTGAAATTCCCGCGGTGGCGTTGTCCGTTTTGACGAGTTGATTTCTTCTGCTCGTCGCAGTCAGCAGGACAATGCCAGAAACACACAGCCAACGTCAGCGAGAGATGTGCGTGTGTTTATGAGAGCCGACCGCACTCCGAAAGCCACACTCAAGACTCACTCAGAGAACAACATACGGGTAAAGTGCACGCGAGGCCAGGCTGCCCAATAACGGAAAGAGAGCAGATTTGGTGTCCAGCACACGTTTTGTTCGATGCGTTTGTAAAATGTACAAATTGTTTATGGTAAAATGTTAAAAATGTAAAAAAATAAAGAAACCAAAACAATCTTAGCTCACTTTTTGTACGTGTTTCATCTATGATTCGTACATTGGATATTGTGATTTTCTCGGGTCCGTCGTTGAAGTGATCATTTTGAAGTGTTTTGAACATTTCTTATATTTTTTTCAATTTAACAAGAAATCAGTCGCACTAAGAGGAAAACTAAAGTGTTGCCCATAAATGTTTACCCGTTTACTACCTCGTTCGTTCATTGTCTGTATTCGTTGTGAAAATTAATGAACGCGATCTGTGTCTTTGCAGAGAAGAGTATCCTTCAATCGTAATCCGCTCATACGAGGTGTCAAAGCGGTGGCCCTTTGCATCAATCGGTACCCAGGAAGCAGCTCTCGCGTTTCCCAAATCCATCTTCCCTTTTCAGAGTCAAAGGCTTATGGTGCCGGTGCACGTTTCCAGCGCCGTTTGGGAAGATTGCGGGGTACGCCCTAGAATTGAGCAAATTCAATGATCTCGACGCATGTTTTTGCTCCAGTGGAGTAAACCGGAGAAAACCCGCTCACGAGAATGAGCAAGTTCCTTTTGGAAGAGCCCCGGCTGGCCTCGAACCAGCAACCTTCTCACTAAAAGAGGAACAGCGATACCCGGCGGGCCACGCCCAACAAATCATCTGCAATGTATTCACGCGAGAAAAATGAGATGGAGAAAAAAAACAAAAAAAAACAACGGACAAGCCTCTGTCACCCAAAAGCCCGTCGCTGACACAGCTACACCGGCGTGATGCTGATGACGAGTCCCACCCCGACTCATCATGGTCAAAATGTAAAGTGCCCTCGCATTGGTACGTACTCAATGGCATTGAGCACCTAACAAATGTTCTAAGGCATGCGCGGTAATGAATGTCGAAACACACATGCGCGATGACGTACTCAATAGTATTGAGGACGTAATCAATGTTCATCCGCGCATGCGCGGTGATGGATTTTGAAACTCCCATACCCTGTGATTAGGTTTTAAAGTCTATGGTTAAAAGCATAGATATTTTATAATCAGACAAGTGTTCTTTGAAAAGACATAACAATTATACTGACACGAAATACTCTTTTTGCTCTGATGATCCCGATTCGTTTGATCACTCGTTTTGGAAGTGCATAAATACAGCAGTTTGTGAAATTAGATTTTAAGTAATTGTATTGTTGATATTCATATTATTATTTGCTATTGTTGTTGTTCTAATGCTGTTTATTTCTTTATTTTAAATACATTTTTTTTTTATACATTTATTTTATTTAACAATATGAAGCCGTGCGAAAGAAAAAAAAAAAGTGCGCATCCTCTTCCCCGCACCGCAAATCCACACAGACTTCAGACACATCAGTGAGCTGCCGCCCCGCGCACAGCCAATTGTGACGTCGTGCGCTCATTATAAATGGCCTATTATGCAGTGCATTTCAGTTGACGGTGACCGGAAATATTCAGGGTCTCCCCAAAACACTCTGTTCGCGAGCAGCGTGTGATTCTCGGTGGGCTTAAGCTCCCAGGTCATTTGGTTCCTCGTCTCGACGGAGTAGATTCAAGGTTTGCTCAAACAGGGACCTATGCAAATGGCGTTCAACTCTATTGGTTGCGTCGTCACGCTCGTCATTCTCGTCACGCCTGACTGATAAACGTTTGTTTAGACTTGATGTGTCTGGTTTTACTTGCCTAAGAAATGCTTTGTCTTTTATTTGAAGCTCGTGGTTAACTGGACGCTTAACCACTTCAGCAGATTCGTGCTATGTATTTGTGTTTTTTCTTTTCAGAGGTTCGCCACCTGAGGGCGCACACGCTCCAAAAACCGCAGAGAGAGAAAGAGAAAGAGAGAGAGAGAGAGAGAGAGAGAGAGAGAGAGAGGGCCAGGTTTGAGTAGCGTTTTTTTGTTCAATTTCTCTCTGATCTCTTGGTCACTTTTGATAAATTACTGCTCGGGGGAGATTTTAATATTCATGTAGATGAACCAGGTGATGCCCTTGGACTGTCATTTATAGACCTAATAAATTCATTTGGGGTTCAACAAAACATTTCCAGACCACCTCATAGTCTTATTAGGGAAATATACACCACTTATTAATTAATTTTTTCCTCTTTTTCGCGTTTCACCTTGTTGGTTTACTGTAAAGCTGCTTTGAGACACTGTCCGTTGTGAAAAGCGCTATATAAATAATCAAACTTGAACTTGTGTGCTATTGCGGCTGTGTTTAATTGAAAAAAAAAAGGGATAGAGACAAGAAAATTCGAGACTTGTCTTTTTTTCTCTCTAAAGATGGGTTGCAGCTATAACTACAGTGACAAAATTTAGCTTTGAGAGCAAAACTGACATTCCAAAGGTGTCCGTGACTGCGGCCCTTTGGGCCTGTGCTAAGGCTGTTCTTTACAGTCGACGCATTTCACAAGAGCTAGCACTGTAGCTTTTCATCAAAAGGTCACTAGTTCGAGGCTAGCGGGCGGCTCCTGCTGGTTACAGATGCTAATGAGCCAAGTGCGGGTTTCTTTTTCAGAAAGCAGCAGAAACGAAGGCTGTGACAGTGATTTCTCTCTCTCTCTCTCTCTCTCTCTCCCTAGTAGAAATGCTTTACAGAGTCAGTAAAAGCACAGGGTTCTCTCCACGCCGCGACTGCGATGACGTGTCTGTGTGAATTCGTGAAGGCCAATAAATTGCGTTGGTGTTCTGCCTTTGACATGCACTGTCTTTTAAACAGAGTCTGCTTTTACTTGTTCCCTTAGATTCTCCTGGTGAAATTCCCGCGGTGGCGTTGTCCGTTTTGACGAGTTGATTTCTTCTGCTCGTCGCAGTCAGCAGGACAATGCCAGAAACACACAGCCAACGTCAGCGAGAGATGTGCGTGTGTTTATGAGAGCCGACCGCACTCCGAAAGCCACACTCAAGACTCACTCAGAGAACAACATACGGGTAAAGTGCACGCGATGCCAGGCTGCCCAATAGCGGAAAGAGAGCAGATTTGGTGTCCAGCACACGTTTTGTTCGATGCGTTTGTAAAATGTACAAATTGTTTATGGTAAAATGTTAAAAATGTAAAAAAATAAAGAAACCAAAACAATCTTAGCTCACTTTTTGTACGTGTTTCATCTATGATTCGTACATTGGATATTGTGATTTTCTCGGGACCGTCGTAGAAGTGATCATTTTGAAGTGTTTTGAACATTTCTTATATATTTTTCAATTTAACAAGAAATCAGTCGCACTAAGAGGAAAACTAAAGTGTTGCCCATAAATGTTTACCCGTTTACTACCTCGTTAGTTCATTGTCTGTATTCGTTGTGAAAATTAATGAACGCGATCTGTGTCTTTGCAGAGAAGAGTATCCTTCAATCGTAATCCGCTCATACGAGGTGTCAAAGCGGTGGCCCTTTGCATCAATCGGTACCCAGGAAGCAGCTCTCGCGTTTCCCAAATCCATCTTCCCTTTTCAGAGTCAAAGGCTTATGGTGCCGGTGCACGTTTCAAGCGCCGTTTGGGAAGATTGCGGGGTACGCCCTAGAATTGAGCAAATTCAATGATCTCGACGCATGTTTTGCTCCAGTGGAGTAAACCGGAGAAAACCCGCTCACGAGAATGAGCAAGTTCCTTTTGGAAGAGCCCCGGCTGGCCTCGAACCAACAACCTTCTCACTAAAAGAGGAACAGCGATACCCGGCGTGCCACTCGCAGCAAATCATCTGCAATGTATTCACGCGAGAAAAATGAGATGGAGAAAAAAAACAAAAAAAAACAACGGACAAGCCTCTGTCACCCAAAAGCCGGTCGCTGACACAGCTACACCGGCGTGATGCTGATGACGAGTCCCACCCCGACTCATCAAGGTCAAAATGTAAAGTGCCCTCGCATTGGTTACGTACTCAATGGCATTGAGCACCTAACAAATGTTCTAAGGCATGCGCGGTAATGAATATCGAACCACCCATGCGCGATGACATGCGCTGTCTTTTAAACAGAGTCTGCTTTTACTTGTTCCCTTAGATTCTCCTGGTGGAAATTCCCGCGGTGGCGTTGTCCGTTTTGACGAGTTGATTTCTTCTGCTCGTCGCAGTCAGCAGGACAATGCCAGAAACACACAGCCAACGTCAGCGAGAGATGTGCGTGTGTTTATGAGAGCCGACCGCACTCCAAAAACCACACTCAAGACTCACTCAGAGAACAACATACGGGTAAAGTGCACGCGATGCCAGGCTGCCCAATAACGGAAGAGAGCAGATTTGGTGTCCAGCACACGTTTTGTTCGATGCGTTTGTAAAATGTACAAATTGTTTATGGTAAAATGTTAAAAATGTAAAAAAAATAAAGAAACCAAAACAATCTTAGCTCTCTTTTTGTACGTGTTTCATCTATGATTCGTACATTGGATATTGTGATTTTCTCGGGACCGTCGTAGAAGTGATCATTTTGAAGTGTTTTGAACATTTCTTATATTTTTTTCAATTTAACAAGAAATCAGTCGCACTAAGAGGAAAACTAAAGTGTTGCCCATAAATGTTTACCCGTTTACTACCTCGTTCGTTCATTGTCTGTATTCGTTGTGAAAATTAATGAACGCGATCTGTGTCTTTGCAGAGAAGAGTATCCTTCAATCGTAATCCGCTCATACGAGGTGTCAAAGCGGTGGCCCTTTGCATCAATCGGTACCCAGGAAGCAGCTCTCGCGTTTCCCAAATCCATCTTCCCTTTTCAGAGTCAAAGGCTTATGGTGCCGGTGCACGTTTCCAGCGCCGTTTGGGAAGATTGCGGGGTACGCCCTAGAATTGAGCAAATTCAATGATCTCGACGCATGTTTTTGCTCCAGTGGAGTAAACCGGAGAAAACCCGCTCACGAGAATGAGCAAGTTCCTTTTGGAAGAGCCCCGGCTGGCCTCGAACCAGCAACCTTCTCACTAAAAGAGGAACAGCGATACCCGGCGTGCCACTCGCAACAAATCATCTACAATGTATTCACGCGAGAAAAATGAGATGGGGAAAAAAAACAAAAAAAAAACAACGGACAAGCCTCTGTCACCCAAAAGCCCGTCGCTGACACAGCTACACCGGCGTGATGCTGATGACGAGTCCCACCCCGACTCATCATGGTCAAAATGTAAAGTGCCCTCGCATTGGTTGCGTACTCAATGGCAATGAGCACCTAACAAATGTTCTAAGGCATGCGCGGTAATGAATATCGAAACACACATGCGCGATGACGTGCTCAATAGTATTGAGGACGTAATCAATGTTCATACGCGCATGCGCGGTGATGGAATTTGAAACTCCCATACCCTGTGATTAGGTTTTAAAGTCTATGGTTAAAACCATAGATATTTTATAATCAGACAAGTGTTCTTTGAAAAGACATAACAATTATACTGACACGAAATACTGTTTTTACTCTGATGATCCCGATTAGTTTGATCACTCGTTTTGGAAGTGCATAAATACAGCAGTTTGTGAAATTTGATTTTAAGTAATTGTATTGTTGATATTCATATTATTATTTGCTATTGTTGTTGTTCTAATGCTGTTTATTTCTTTATTTTAAATACATTTTATTTTATACATTTATTTTATTTAACAATATGAAGCCGTGCGAAAAAAAAAAAAAAGTGCGCATCCTCTTCCCCGCACCGCAAATCCACACAGACTTCAGACACATCAGTGAGCTGCCGCCCGCTCACAGCCAATTGTGACGTCGTGCGCTCATTATAAATGGCCTATTATGCAGTGCATTTAAGTTGACGGTGACCGGAAATATTCAGGGTCTCCCCCAACACTCTGTTCGCGAGCAGCGTGTGATTCTCAGTGGGCTTAAGCTCTCAGGTCATTTGGTTCCTCGTCTCGACGGAGTAGATTCAAGGTTTGCTCAAACAGGGACCTATACAAATGACGTTCAACTCTATTGGTTGCGTCGTCACGCTCGTCATTCTCGTCACGCCTGACTGATAAACGTTTGTTTAGACTTGATGTGTCTGGTTTACTTGCCTAAGAAATGCTTTTGTCTTTTATTTGAAGCTCGTGGTTAACTGGACGCTTAACCACTTCAACAGATTCGTGCTATGTATTTGTGTTTTTTCTTTTCAGAGGTTCGCCACCTGAGGGCGCACACGCTCCAAAAACCGCAGAGAAAGAAAGAGAGAGAGAGAGAGAGAGAGAGAGAGAGAGGGCCAGGTTTGAGTAACGTTTTTTTGTTCAATTTCTCTCTGATCTCTTGGTCACTTTTGATAAATTACTGCTTGTAGGAGATTTTAATATTCATGTAGATGAACCAGGTGATGCCCTTGGACTGTCATTTATAGACCTAGTAAATTCATTTGGGGTTCAACAAAACATTTTCAGACCACCTCATAGTCTTATTAGGGAAATATACACCACTTATTAATTAATTTTTTCCTCTTTTTCGAGTTTCAACTTGTTGTTTTACTGTAAAGCTTCTTTGAGACACTGTCCGTTGTGAAAAGCGCTATATAAATAATCAAACTTGAACTTGTGTGCTATTGCGGCTGTTTAATTGAAAAAAAAAGGGATAGAGACAAGAAAATTCGAGACTTGTCTTTTTTCTCTCTAAAGATGGGTTGCAGCTATAACTACAGTGACAAAATTGAGCTTTGAGAGCAAAACTGACATTCCAAATGTGTCCGTGACTGCGGCCCTTTGGGGCTGTGCTAAGGCTCTTCTTTACAGTCGACGCATTTCACAAGAGCTAGCACTGTGGCTTTTCATCAAAAGGTCACTAGTTCGAGGCTAGCGGGCGGCTTCTGCTGGTTACAGATGCTAATGAGCCAAGTACGGGTTTCTTTTTTCAGAAAGCAGCAGAAACGAAGGCTGTGACAGTGATTTCTCTCTGTGATTTCTCTCTCTCTCTCTCTCTCTCTCTCCCTAGTAGAAATGCTTTACAGAGTCAGTAAAAGCACAGGGTTCTCTCCACGCCGCGACTGCGATGAGGTGTCTGTGTGAATGCGTGAAGGCCAATAAATTGCGTTGGTGTTCTGCCTTTGACATGCACTGTCTTTTAAACAGAGTCTGCTTTTACTTGTTCCCTTAGATTCTCCTGGTGAAATTCCAGCGGTGGCGTTGTCCGTTTTGACGAGTTGATTTCTTCTGCTCGTCGCAGTCAGCAGGACAATGCCAGAAACACACAGCCAACGTCAGCGAGATGTGCGTGTGTTTATGAGAGCCGACCGCACTCCGAAAGCCACACTCAAGACTCACTCAGAGAACAACATACGGGTAAAGTGCACGCGATGCCAGGCTGCCCAATACCGGGAAGAGAGCAGATTTGGTGTCCAGCACACGTTTTGTTCGATGCGTTTGTAAAATGTACAAATTGTTTATGGTAAAATGTTAAAAATGTAAAAAAAATAAAGAAACCAAAACAATCTTAGCTCACTTTTTGTACGTGTTTCATCTATGATCCGTACATTGGATATTGTGATTTTCTCGGGGCCGTCGTAGAAGTGATCATTTTGAAGTGTTTTGAACATTTCTTATATTTTTTTCAATTTAACAAGAAATCAGTCGCACTAAGAGGAAAACTAAGTGTTGCCCATAAATGTTTACCCGTTTACTACCTCGTTCGTTCATTGTCTGTATTCGTTGTGAAAATTAATGAACGCGATCTGTGTCTTTGCAGAGAGAGTATCCTTCAATCGTAATCCGCTCATACGAGGTGTCAAAGCGGTGGCCCTTTGCATCAATCGGTACCCAGGAAGCAGCTCTCGCGTTTCCCAAATCCATCTTCCCTTTTCAGAGTCAAAGGCTTATGGTGCCGGTGCACGTTTCCAGCGCCGTTTGGGAAGATTGCGGGGTACGCCCTAGAATAGAGCAAATTCAATGATCTCGACGCATGTTTTTGCTCCAGTGGAGTAAACCGGAGAAAACCGGCTCACGAGAATGAGCAAGTTCCTTTTGGAAGAGCCCCGGCTGGCCTCGAACCAGCAACCTACTCACTAAAAGAGGAACAGCGATACCCGGCGTGCCACTCGCAACAAATCATCTGCAATGTATTCAAGCGAGAAAAATGAGATGGGGAAAAAAAAACAAAAAAAAAACAACGGACAAGCCTCTGTCACCCAAAAGCCCGTCGCTGACACAGCTACGCCGGCGTGATGCTGATGACGAGTCCCACCCCGACTCATCATGGTCAAAATGTAAAGTGCCCTCGCATTGGTTACGTACTCAATGGCATTGAGCACCCAACAAATGTTCTAAGGCATGCGCTGTAATGAATATCGAAACACACATGCGCGATGACATGCGCTGTCTTTTAAACAGAGTCTGCTTTTACTTGTTCCCTTAGATTGAGGACGTAATCAATGTTCATACGCGCATGCGCGGTGATGGCTTTTGAAACTCCCATACCCTGTGATTAGGTTTTAAAGTCTATGGTTAAAACCATAGATATTTTATAATCAGACAAGTGTTCTTTGAAAAGACATAACAATTATACTGACACGAGATACTGTTTTTACTCTGATGATCCCGATTCGTTTGATCACTCGTTTTGGAAGTGCATAAATACAGCAGTTTGTGAAATTTGATTTTAAGTAATTGTATTGTTGATATTCATATTATTATTTGCTTTTGTTGTTGTTCTAATGCTGTTTATTTCTTTATTTTAAATACATTTTTATTTTATACATTTATTTTATTTAAAAATAAGAAGCCGTGCGAAAGAAAAAAAAAAAAAAGGTGCGCATCCTCTTCCCCTCACCGCAAATCCACACAGACTTCAGACACATCAGTGAGCTGCCGCCCCGCTCACAGCCAATTGTGACGTCGTGCGCTCATTATAAATAGCCTATTATGCAGTGCATTTAAGTTGACGGTGACCGGAAATATTCAGGGTCTCCCCCAACACTCTGTTCGCGAGCAGCGTGTGATTCTCGGTGGGCTTAAGCTCCCAGGTCATTTGGTTCCTCGTCTCGACGGAGTAGATTCAAGGTTTGCTCAAACAGGGACCTATGCAAATGACGTTCAACTCTATTGGTTGCGTCGTCACGCTCGTCATTCTCATCACGCCTGACTGATAAACGTTTGTTTAGACTTGATGTGTCTGGTTTTACTTGCCTAAGAAATGCTTTTGTCTTTTATTTGAAGCTCGT
>SRMA01024056.1:0-11038 GCA_007224835.1 Danionella cerebrum
GCTGAGATAGAGATCGCCATATTGGTTGCTATGGTAACAGTGTGGTTGCTATGGAGGGGTCGCTGACCTAATATATTGTTCCCTATATGAATACGAGTAAATTACAGCAACCCCCATGTCTCTATGATTTTCCTGAGCTGAGATAGGTACATGCAAAATTGGTTGCTATGGTAACCAGTCTGGTTGCTATGGAGGGGTCAGTGACCTAACACATTGTTCACCATGTCAATACATCAACCCCCATGTCTCTTTGACTTTCCAAAGCTGAGATAGGGCTGCGCTATATTGGTTGCTATGGTAACCAGTTTGGTTGCTATGGAGGGGTCGCTGACCTAATATATTGCTCCCCATATCTATACGGGTAAAATACAGCAACCCCCGTCTCTCTATGATTTTCCTAAGCTGAGATAGACATGCCATATTGGTTGCTATGGTAACCAGTCTGGTTGCTATGGAGGGGTCAGTGACCTAACACATTGTTCCCCATGTCAATACATCAAGCCCCATGTCTCTATGACTTTCCAAAGCTGAGATAGAGCTGCGCCATATTGGTTGCTATGGTAACCAGTCTGGTTGCTATGGAGGCGTCATTGACATGATATAATGTTTCAGCTGTCAGTATGGGTGAAGCTTACCAACCCCAAGTCTCTAGCATTTTCCTAACCGAAGATACAGATATGCCAATTTAGTTGCTATGGTAAACAATTTGGTTGCTATGGAGGAGTCAGTGACATCATGTTGTAATCTACTTTACATTTAGAATAATATAAAGCAACTCCCATGTCTGTACTGTGTTCTGTTTAGAAGATATTTGACATCGAAAGTTATGTCAAAAAGTGGGTGTGGCTTAATTATTTTATGTTAAATCACAAGCAATGATTGGCTGGATAAGTGATTTGCTTCCTTAATGCTCGTATGACTTTCCAGTGTCAATCAATTACAGAAGCTCTTTTACAATAGGATCTATGGGGTTCATGCTCTATTCATTTCAATGGGCCATTGAAAGTCAATGATACACCTTTGACCTACTTATTTGAAATCAGCTGCACCTGGAGTTATCAACTGCCAGATTTTCAAACGAATCAGCTGCAGCTGGAAATTCAACTGTCAGATTTTCAAATGATGGCAAATCTGCTGGAGAAAATCGATTTCCATGCCTCAAACAAATAAAGATTATAGAAGAACCGTAAGACATATTGAAATGATTCTTTCTTTGTCAGAAGCAGAAGACCCTAACGAAGAGAATGCTGTAAATTTTGTTAAGGTTTGATTAGAAATAAAAAAATTATGGCGAGCTAGAAAAAGCCTTTATTTGATTCTATGCAACTGCTCATTTCTGAGAAATCCATACCTCCAAACAAATAAGGATTACGAAAGAAGGACAAGACACATTAAAATATTTCCTTTACTGTTAGAATCACAAGATTTTAAGGAAGAGAATGGTGTAAGTTTTGTGAAGCTGTGATAAAGTTTGAATGATTTATGGCGAGTTAAAAATAGCCTGCGATTGAGATTTTAAACAGGAGCCACCAGAATTTTTGAATGGAGGTGAATGGAGCAATTATGTGCACTCCTTGTCGTTTAGGCCACCTGGAGTAAAAACAGTGTGTTTTTTAAGAATGAAAACAGCACCAACTGAAAGAGGACAAAAATCTCTACCATTTAGGTATAAAATGTGTGTGTAAAGGTTAATTTTTAGTTGAGAAAACAGTGCAAGTAGCAACAAGACTGAGCTTGCTCAAAGTTAGAGTGAGCGATGACATCACCACTCTAGGGCTCCCATAGGGAATGACTTGGGCGATTTTTGGGCCGAATTTTATGATTTTTACGGAAACCGCTGGTCAAATCGGTTCGAAAAGACATAGCAACTCGAGTGGGAACAGCTTTGACGCCCGTGGAAAGTTTCGTGGCTGTAGCTCGAACGGGCTAGGAGGAGTAGCTGTCAGAATTTTTGTCAGAAGAAGAAGCCGGAAGAAGAATAATAACTAGAAAGTGCATTTCCTAGCGGAAAATGCGTGTGAATGCAGAGAGCTGAAAGAGAATGCTTAAAATTGCTGAATTCCTTGTCTGAACGGTGAATTATTAGAAAGTTAAAAGTGTCAAAATTTGAAAGTTGAAGCTAATGGGTGAAACATTGTAAAGTTGAAAATGTCAAAAGTTGAAAGCTGAAGCTGAAACATTGTAAAGTAGAAATATGTAAAGTTGAAAGTGGAAGCTGAAGGGTAAAATATTAGAAAGTTGAAAGTGTCAAAAGTTGAAAGTGGAAGCTGATATATATAACATTAGAAAGTAAAAAGTGTCAAATTAATTGTGGAAGCTGAAAGGTAAAACATTAGACAGTTAAAATAGTCAAATTTGAAAGTGGAAGCTGAAACGTGAAACATAAAAACAAATGTGACACATTGTAAAGTTGAAAATGTCAATCAATTGGGTTGCTATGGTAATAAGTATGGCTGCTATGGAGGGGTCACAGACATAATATATTGTTATCTGTGTGACTACGAGTAAATTAAACCTACCCCCATGTCTCTAGCATTTCGCTAAGCTGAGTTAGAGAAATGCCAATTGGGTTGTTATGGTAACACGTCTGGTTGCTATGGAGGGGTCACTAACATCATATAATGTTCCTTGAGTGACTACAGGTAAATTACACCAACCCCTGTGTCTCTAGCATTTTCCTAAGCTGAGATAGAGATATGCCAATTTGGTTGCTATGGTAACCATATGGTTGCTATGGATGGTTTAGTTACCTCAGTGAGGGAGAGATGTGTCAATTTGGTTGCTATGGTAACCAGTATGGTTGCTATGGAGGGGTCAGTGACATTATATAATGTTCCCTGTGTGACAACAAGTCATTTAGAACAACTCATGTGTCTCTCTCATTTTCCTAAGCTGAGATAGAGATGTGTCAATTTGGTTGCTATGGTAACCAGTATGGTTGCTATGGAGGGGTCAGTGACATTATATAATGTTCCCTGTGTGACTACAAGCCATTTAGACCAACTCCCGTGTCTCTCTCATTTTCCTAAGCTGATATAGAGATGTGTTAATTTGGTTGCTATGGTAACCAGAATGGTTGCTATGGAGGGGTATGTGACAGTATATAATGTTCCCTGTGTGACTACAAGTCATTTAGACCAACTCCCGTGTCTCTCTCATTTTCCTAAGCTGAGATAGAGATGTGTCAATTTGGTTGCTATGGTAACCAGTATGGTTGCTATGGAGGGTCAGGTAAATCAATGAATGTTCCTGGGGTCGCTATTAGTGAAACAAACTCACCCACATGTCTCTAGCATTTTCCTGAGCTGAGATAGAGATGTGTCAATCAGGTTGCTATGGTAATCAGTATGGTTGCTATGGAGGGGTCATTGACATATAATGTTCCCTGTGTGACTACAAGTCAATTAGACCAACTCCTGTGTCTCTGGCATTTTCCTAGGCTGAGATAGAGAAGTGTAAATTTGGTTGCTATGGTAAATAATTTGGTTGCTATGGATGAGTTGGTGACATCATGTTTAATCTACATTCAACTTAGATCAATATAAAACAACTCCCATGTCTCTACGATGTTCCACTTAGAAGATATTTGACATTCAAAAATGATGTTGAAAAGTGGGCGTGGCTTGATGAATTTATGTTAAATCATAAGCAATGATTGGCTGGATTAGTTATATGCATCCTTAATCTTGCTATGACTCTCCATTGTGAACCAATTACAAAAGATCTTTTACAATAGGATCATATGGGAATCAATTGCCCCATTGAAATGAATGGCAGCAATGCATCTCTATGGCTCATTGTGAGTCTATGGGAAGGCTAAGCCAATCAAATTTCAGTATTCAAATTAGTTTTTTTTTTCCCTTGTCCTGTCCTGCTCAAAAGCCATCACATGGGGGAGTACATGCCTTGCTGAGTTGGACAGTTTTGCTTTCTCCAGAAGAGTAAAACACCTGGTGTGGTGTTTTCTGCTCTGGATTGGAAATTTGAATGTATTTATTGAATATTTATTAGTTGTGGTTCCCGCGAGTACATTTATAATAGTTGTGTCAGGACAAGACAGTGCCGAACCGAAAGGGGGAGTGGACAAAGGATTGGGGAAGGGTGAAGGTACACGAGTGAAAATGAAAGAAAGGAAGAGGAAAAGACGAAGAGAGGAAATAATAATAATAATAATAATAATAATAATTTAGAAGAGAAGAAAAAAAAATTGCAAATGAATAAAAAATAAAATAAGTAAATACCTACCTGAACATGACGCATAAGTCCTGGTAACAGTTCATTTAGTCCATGTCCGTTTGTTATTGTTCATGTAAAACAGTTATTGCAGTTTGTATATTCAGGCACACATACACACATGTTTAAATATTCATACATACACTGCCAATATCTTAAGTGAGGTGATAATAATGTTGTATGCTTTAAAAAGCAACTCAGCTACATGGGAGAAAAAATACATAACTTACCAAAGATCACAAACAGCGAGCTGGACGAACCACACATATCTAACAAACAAACAATTGCAGCACACGGTGCCCAGGGACAGCAGACCCAACCCACCAGTGGCCGACCAACTTCCCACAAATCACCCTCACTCCTCTATGCCCGAGTGCGCTGCGAGGTCCGACACAGAACCGGCTCTGCAATTAGACCGAAGTAACCTGGTGGATCGTTCCACCCCCCGTGGGCCGACATGACCGGGGCCCCGGGCTCCCGAGCCAGAGCATCCCACCCCACCCCACCGGGAACCGCCAGCACCCCCAGAGAGAAACGCCCCGTGCCCGGATGCGAGAGAGCAGGGACGCGCCCGCCACAGCGGGGGGGCGGCCCACCCGACAGCGGCCAGGCCGGCCCCCCCCGACAGCACAGGGAGGCCCCAGCAGACCCCACCCGCGACCACCGCCACCCGCACAGCCCCCGGCGGCAATGCCCCCGGACCCGGCCGCGGCCCCACCAGGAAGGCGGGGGGGGCGAGGAGGGGGAGGAGACCAGGAGACCAGAAGAGGGCAGAGAGGGAGACCGCACCAGGCGCAGCGGAGCCACCCCCCCCAGCCACAACCCGACCCCGCACCCACCACGACCAGCAGCCTCAGACCCCTCCCCCCTCCCCCAGTCATCCGTCCATTCATCAATCATTCCATCCATACGCCCATTCATACTCGAAGGGCGGTCAGTCAACGTCCAGTGGACCCGCGCCCACCCGGGGATCCCACGAGCCCGCGCTGACGGAGGGCATATAACCACCCCGGACGGGAGACAGAGATGGTCGCCCACCCACTGCCCATCATCTGCCCCCAGTTGGAGTGTAGTGTATGTGTTTGTGTATATGTTGAAGAGATAAGTTGCATTAAAACTGGGGAGTGATGTCCTGGAGCGTCACCGTTGGTTGACAGCTGACGTCCAGGCACCACCCCCCATTCCCTGCGTGTCTAATATGTATGTAAAATAGGAGGGCCCTCATCTCCGCCCTAAAATTTTGGGGGGGCCACAAATCTGCAGCCCCACCCATCAGATGTGGACGGAGAGACTAGCCCTCCAATCCTAAATGTAGTGTGTCCTTGCAAGTGATATTTGGGGTACCGGGGGGGAGACCGGCCCCTGAAGCGGGTCAGTGCCAGATGGTATTGGTCCTCTGACCGCTCCAGGAGGCAGGCCCCTCTCCAGTGCCCTGGAGATGTTGAGTGTCTAACTGAATTAAAACTGGGGGTCCCCTGGCCTGGAGTATGCCGGGGGGGGGGCTGATCCGTGATAGGCCGACCCCCCCCAATCCCCCACAGAGACTGAGACCCCCGGGATCCTATGTGTGGGGGTGGAAGAAATGTACCAAGAGCCGATGTGGGCACCATGCCGACGAGCCGACCGCCCCCCACCCAGGGGTGGCACCGCCCCCCGTCCCGGGGGACACGGTAGAGTCACCAAGGGGGAGACGCGGGAAACCAGGCGGCAGCTGCCCCCCTTCGGATCCCATCCATACTCATTCGTTCATACTCATCCACCCACCCCTATGCCCACACATACACACGCATTCACCCAAACACACCCCCCTCTACATGCACACTCACTCACACACACACGCACGCGCACACACACACACACACCCATACACATCCAAGAACTGCTGGTCGCGTGTGCACAGAGTCAGCAGTACCTGAGTAGGAGACCCCGCCACACCCAGCGCGGACAACCCCCACAGCCCCCAACCGGTCCCCGAGCCACCACCCACCACCACCCCCCCAACCCCCACCCGGCGGGCCCCGGCCGCAGCACGGGCGCGGACAGGCCCACCACCAGGCAGCTGCAAAGGCAGCGGCACCCGCGAGCACGGACCCCAGAGGCCCCCACACACCGCCCAAGAGGCCAATCCGGCTACACTGAGCACACCACGAACCCCCCTACCCCCCCCCCCCTCACCGGCGCGGGCACAGCTCCTACCCCCCGGACCACAGAGCCCCCCGTCCCCGCAGGAGCAGCCGGCACCCGGCGAGGCAAGAGCAGTAGCACCCCCGGAGACGGGTCCACAAACTACATGTCATCCCAGAGGAGAGGGCAGTCCCACCTGAAGCACACCCATCCGAGAGCAGGAACCGGTGATCTGTTCAGATCCTCTAACTAAAATTCAGAGGAATAGGGGCATTAATAAGAAGTGACAAAAAAAAACTATTTATGTGAAGGCAGACAACATTTCCGGGGTGAGATAGTTTAATAACATGTTGTTATATTGAGTGATGCTTAGTTTCTTTTTCGTTTTCCAGTTCATAAGAATGTTTTTTTTTGCTACAAGCATAACAGTGAGAATTAATAGTGATGTGTTAGCCTCGAGTTCTAACCGTGTACTGTCTAGGTCACCCAATAAGCACAGTGCTGGAGTTGGTAAAATGAGGTGGTTAACCCATGATGTTAGCTGACAGCAGACTTATTGCCAGAATTTTTGCACTGGTGTACAGGACCAAAGAGCATGTAGATAGTGGTCAACTGTATTGTTAGTGCAGTGTTGGCAAATGTTAGTGTCTGAGAGACCCATCTGGAACAATCTTTGACCTGTGTAGTGAGTTCGGTCAAGTATTTTATACTGTATTAGTTGCAAATTTGGGTTTGTAGATGCTTTAAATGTGTTTAAGCATATCCGGTTCCAGAATGGTTGATTTCCATTTACAGATAACTCTTCGTTCCATTTAGTGGTGGGGAGACATACAATATTGTCTGTTTTTAACAGTAATTTATAGATTTTGGATATTAACCTCGGGGTTGTCAACCCAATAAATTGTTCAATTACTGTGGGTAGCTGCAGAGTCATGTGTTTTTTGCATGTTGAAAGAATGATAGATTTGAGCTGTTGATATTCTAAAAATTTGTTAGTTGGTAATCCGTGTTTAAGAACCAAATCTTCAAATGAAATTATTTTGTTGTTGACAATTATATGTCTAAAATGTGTTATTCCATTATTTTGCCAATTTGGAAAATATACTGCCCCTTTGTTTAGTAAGAAGTCTGGGTTGTTCCAAATTGGTGTGTGCTGGCAAGGAGCAAGCGGTGAGCCCGTTATCTTAAGAAATTCCCACCAGGCTGTCAGTGAAGTACGTATGCTGATATTCTGAAAGCAGTTGTGATGTTTAATCTTAGAGCTTATAAACGGTAAATCTGCTATCTTAATTTCTTTGCAAAATGTCTGTTCAATGTCGAGCCAGGTGAGTTCAGTCGAATTAGAATTAATCCATTGGTACAAGTGCAGCACTCTATGGCATAGGAAATAATGGTATACGTTTGGGAGCTCCAGGCCACCGCAGTCTTTGGATTTCCTAAGCTTGTGTAAGCTAATGCGTGGAGGTTTGCCTTTCCATAGAAATCTGGAGAAATGAGAGTCCAATGATTTGAACCAATCCCGGGACGGCTGGTTAGGAATCATTGATAACAGATAATTAATTCTGGGCATGACCATCATTTTAATGCTGGCAACCCTTCCCATAAGTGAAATTGGTAAGTGTTGCCATCTTTTGAGGTCATCCTCTATTCTTTTAAGAAGTGGTGAGTAATTTAGTTGTACCAGATCCGACAGCCTCGGTGAGAATTCAATGCCAAGATATTTAATATTCCCCGAATTAAAAGTAATGGAGAAGGAAGGGTTCTGAAGAACTGTGTTGAGTGGCATAACTGTTGATTTCCCCCAGTTTACAGAGTATTCAGAGACAGCTGAAAATGATTCAATAACAGTAATAGCTGCTGGAAGAGAGAGATGTGGATGAAGGAGAAATAATAACACATCATCTGCATAAAGACTTATTTTGTGATGTATATTTTTGTACTTATTCCAGTAATTTTAATGTTTTGCCTAATTGCTTGCGCCAGTGGTTCAATGAAAATAGCAAATAGTGAGGGAGAGAGTGGGCAGCCTTGTCTGGTTCCTCTTTGAAGGTTAAATCTAGATGAAGTTTGTTCATTTGTTCTAACTGACGCATTCGCAGAGCTATATAGAATTTGGATCCATTCTATAAAAGAGTTACCGAATCCAAATTTACGAAGTGTTGCCATTAGAAATTTCCAGTTAACTCTATCAAAAGCTTTTTCTGCATCTAGAGAGATAATGGCAGATTCTAGACTTGTGTTGTTTGCTAGGTCAATCAGGTTAATTAGTCTGTACATGTTATTTGTTGAGTGTCTACCCTTGATAAAACCTGTTTGGTCTGCATGAATAATATGAGGGGTAATTTTTTCCAGCTTTTTTGCGATAGCTTTGCAAATTATTTTTAAGTCTACATTTATAAGAGAAATTGGTCTATAGCTTGATGGCAGTGTGGGGTCCTTCCCTGGTTTTAGGAGTAAACTTATGAAAGCTAAGTTCATGTTTGATGGTATTTTTCCTTCAGACTTAATTTCAACTACCATTCTGCTAAAGGTAGGTTCCAGCACTTGCGGAAACTCTCTGTAGAACTCTGCTGGATAACCATCTGGCCCTGGTGCTTTTTTATTTGGCATTTGTTGTAGAGCCTCGTGGAGTTCTGTAGAAGATATTGGTGATTCTAAATTTCCTATCTGTTCGTTTGATAGTTTTGGTAATTCCAGATTCTTTAAGAATAATTCAATTTCGGTTGGCGATGGGTTAATTTGAGATGTATATAAATTTTTATAAAATTCCCTGAAAGTATTATTAATGTCTTGGGGGTCGTGAACAAGTTGTCCATTTTTGTTAATTACTGATGAGATAGTTTGTTTTTCCTTGTTATTTTTTAGTAGACCTGCTAAAATCTTGCCACACCTGTTAGCATGTTTGAGGTTATCCAGCCGTAGTCTTTCGATTTGAAATTGAGTTTTTTTTATTGATTAGGATATTCAGTTCTAATTTAGTTTGCCTTAAATCTTTCAGGATGTTTTCTTGGGGGTTGTCTGTATAAGCAGTTTCGAGGGATTTAATTTTTAATTCTAATTCTTGCTCTTTCCTAGTTTCTTGTTTTTTCTTAAATGATGAGAATGAAATTATTCTACCTCGCATTACTACTTTTGCAGTCTCCCATAAAACACACGCTAAAATTCCTGGGGTGTCATTAATTTCCATAAAGGTTTCCCATTCTTTTTTAAAATAATTTATAAATTCCTGGTCTTTAAGCATTGATGTGTTAAGTCTCCAGTTTCTCCTAGGTTGTGAAACATTTGTGGTTACAGTGTTGGTTTCCGTAGTGTATTGTTTATCACGTTTGCCTAACACGCAAAAGGTCCCCAGTTCGAAACTGGGCAGAGACAACAAGAAGGAACTTTTTCTGAAAATCTACTGTGGTATTTTGTTTTTGGACATTAAGGATTTTAACTTTTGTGTTATTTTATCCAAAATGATTGAGAAAAATGTAGAAAGATACAACAGTGTAGGTTTCCGTGGTGTAGTGGTCATCGTTTGCCTCTCCTGCCTTAAAAGGTCCCCAGTTCGAAACTGGGCGGAAACAATAAGAAGAAACTTTTTCTGAAAATCTACTGTGGTATTTGTTGTTTTTGGACATTAAGGAATTTAACTTTTGTGTTATTTTATCCAAAATGATCAAAAAATATATGAAAATTACAACAGTGTAGGTTTCCGTAGTGTAGTGGTTATCACGTATGTATGGTCATCGTTTATATGCAAAAGGTCCCCAGATCGAAACTGGGTGGAAACAACAAGAAAGAACTTTTTCTGAAAATCTACTGTGGTATTTTGTTTTTGGACATTAAGAATTTTAACTTTTGTGTTATTTTATCCAAAATGATAGAAAAAAATGTGAAAATTACAACAGTGTAGGTTTCTGTAGTGTAGTGGTCATCACGTTTGCCTAACATGCAATAGGTCCCCAGTTCGAAACTGGGTGGAAACAACAAGAAGGAACTTTTTCTGAAAATCTACTGTGGTATTTTGTTTTTGGACATTAAGGAATTTAACTTAACTTTTGTGTTATTTTATCCAAAATGATAGAAAAAAATGTGAAAATTACAACAGTGTAGGATTCTGTAGTGTAGTGGTTATCATGTTTGCCTAACACGCAAAAGGTCCCCAGTTCGAAACTGGGCGGAAACAGCAAGAAGGAACTTTTTCTGAAAATCTACTGTGGTATTTTGTTTTTGGACATTAAGGAATTTAACTTTTGTGTTATTTTATCCAAAATTATTTGAAAAAAATGTGAAAATTACAAATGCGTAAGTTTCCGTAGTGTAGTGGTCATCATGTTTGCCTAACACGCAAAAGGTCCTCAGTTCGAAACTGGGCGGAAACAACAACAACAAGAAGGAACTTTTTCTGAAAATCTACTGTGGTATTTTGTTTTTGGACATTAAGGAAAATATGAAAATAAGAACAGTGTAGGTTTCCGTAGTGTAGTGGTTATCATGTTTGCCTAAAATGCAATAGGTCCCCAGTTAGAAACTGGGCGGAAACAACATGAAGGAGCTCTTTCTGAAAATCTACTGTGGTATTTTATTTTTGGACATTAAGGAATTTAACTTTTGTGTTATTTTATCCAAAATGATTTGAAAAAAATGTGAAAATTACAACAGTGTAGGTTTCCGTAGTGTAGTGGTCATCACGTTT